>CM067303.1:26299078-26364223 GCA_034231615.1 Meghimatium bilineatum
TGACACATGCACTTGTCAAATCACTACGTAACAGAATCTCCTGTATAAAACAAGCTTATATAATCTCCTGTATAAAACAAGCTTATATAATCTCCTGTATAAAACAAGCTTATATAATCCGGTCCAAGATGGCGAAGAGAACGTATGTCTTGTCATATGGTCATATATAATCGGATGGTTTCTCCTGAAATCAATGGCAAACTACAGAAGTACTGTACCAAGAATTTTCACATGGATGTGTTGAAGTTTTCGTTAGGAAATTACGAGTGTAAACTAGTTCCTTATTACATCTTAGACTAGAGGCTGACCAAGACGTCGATGGACAAGAGATATTCAGGAATACATGCACGTGTCACTGGAGGAAGCAGGACACATGCACATGTCGCTGGAGGAAGCAGGACACATGCACGTGTCGCTGGAGGAAGCAGGACACATGCACGTGTCGCTAGAGGAAGCAGGACAACTTGCCAGAACCGGGGGGAAAGAAGATTTCAGTTGAGTCACAAGATAGCGTACGTTCTGGAAAGAATACGGCACACAACATCGACGACAACATAATCAGGTGTACATTTTATGGAAACCCTTACAGCACTTCTTTTATATTCAGACCTTTTTGTACGTCTGCGATCGTTCGTCTTTCTGACAGGAGATATATTTTTCGCAATACCGTTCTATGGAACCACATACATATCTATTGAGCACATGTAACCAGGGGGGAACGAACCACCACACATATCTATATAGCACATGTAACCAGGGGGGATGGAACCACCACACATATCTATAGAGCACATGTAACCAGGGGGGATGGAACCACCACACATATCTATAGAGCACATGTAACCAGGGGGGATGGAACCACCACACATATCTATAGAGCACATGTAACCAGGGGGGATGGAACCACCACACATATCTATAGAGCACAAGTAAGTAGGGGCTGTCCTTAGTTACATCAACCATTATTTTGCGATTTTTTTACCCTTACCCCCCCCCCCTCCACTTACATCTTTGGCAAAAATTTGTAAAGAATCCCTGCTAAAAAATCAGTAACCATCCACCCCCACACCCATTTCTTTCCCCTACAAATTGCTGTAACAGAAAGTGTGCGGGATAAAAAAAGCGCCTACATTTCTTTGCAGATAGTAATAAATTTTCACCCAAATACATAAAATATAATTTGTGTGTAAAAACAGATTTGTTTATGTCAACTTTTTTTACCATTACCGCCCCCCCCAACTTGGACAATTGTCAAACCTGCGGAGCGTCTTTCCCTACTCTCCTTCCCTAAGGTCCTCCCCATCTCAATTCTTGACGTAATTAGTAAAAAAAATAAAGTAACCCTTATAATTTATTAATGCCGTGGGGGTGTGAGATGTTAGCGATCTCATATTTCAGAGGCTCTGTAAATGAGGGCGGTAGCCATCTCCTCTCCCTCGTAGTCTTTACTTCCCGGATTAATCCGTTACCCATTTTAAGGATGAGCCGTTGCGATCTGAAAAACATTTCCGCCTCAAATGGGGAATGAACCCAGGACCACTCATATGCAAAACCAGTGCGCTAACCACTGCGCTACGCGGCTCCCTAATTAATGAAATTAATATAATTAATGAGCAGAACAAGAAACGACTCACAATGTTTATGGATGATCTCCTTTGAGACATTTGTCAGAAGGAACCTGAAGGAATAGCTGTCATCCAGATCTTGAAAATTGTGTATGCTGGTCAGTTCAACACTTACGAGAGATTCTTTCGTGCACCATTGTCTAAAATTGGGGCCTCCGTGGAAGAAGTTGAAAGCCTGTAGGATACAAGACTAGTGAAGTTAGCTACACACATTCGCATACAAACATGGAGCAAAGCAGCGGTCAATTACACGCTAGTTCTCAGGTCATCATTACACACAGGACAAGCTTAAAGTAAAGTTTATCCATAGCGTTTATTAATCCTGTAGAGTGTGAGGTGTTAACGATTTCACATTTCAGAGGCTGCGATGTATGAGGGCGGCAACCATATCCGTTTCCTCGCAGTCCTTACTTCCCGGATTACTTCCCAATTAAGGGTACACGAGAGCAGTTGCGATCTAAAAAAAAATATCCGCATCTACCAGGGAATGAACACAGGAGCGATCATATTCGAAGCCAGTGCGCTAACGACTGCGCTACGCGGCCAAGGACAAAGATGCCCAAATCCTGACTTTCTAGAAGAACTAGAAGAACTATCAACAGAATTCAGTCACACTATTTGGGTCATGTTTTCGATTATTGCCGTGAATTTCGTTGTTCGGATGTGCCTGTGGAGACATAGTACATAAATAGTGACCAAAAGAACATACGGCAATAATCAAAAGCGTCACGCAAGAAGGCTGATTCTGTTTCCTTTTCTTTCTGCTTCTGTGCATTCTTTGGCGATTGGTCACGCTCCAAAATCCACTGAGAATCAATAAATGGTAATACTTCTGTAAAACTGTATGACCATAGTATTCACGTAGAACACAGGTAATGTAGTCTTAATAGATAAAGACTAACGCACTATTACTGTCAGATGCTAACATGAAAAATACGTACAACAGTACACAGGGCAAAATCATATACATAACAGTACATAATCGACGTTTCGACGAAAATGCATTTATCTAGATAATAAGCACAGTACATCATATGATGACGAGTAGGAATGACACATCGATACACTGCTGCGCACTTTGGCCTGACACATCCGACTCCATAATAGCGTCTGTATCACTTTGACCCTCTATGGAACGGGACAGTCAACTAAATCTCAAGACCTCATTAGTCGCCTCTTACGCCATGCGTGGTTTATAACAGTGTCTATATTCTTTGCTCCACTTCTGGGCCTCTGTAACACAAGGGTAACTATTCTAGATGAAAAGGATGGTCTTCCTTTCAGCTGTACAGATGAGATGCTTTTCATAGTAATTACTATTATTGTTATTTAAACTTAAGAACTGCTGAAACATTGAAACAATAATCTCTGTCTAACTATCCCTCTGTCCAAATATGAGAGTCACAAGTTCTATCTAAATATGAGAGTCACAAGCTCTGTTAACTCTCATGTGTTTAGCTCTGTCAAAATATGAGCCACAAATTTGGTCTAAATATGAGAGTCACAAACTCTATCTAAATATAAGTCACAAAATCTGTATAAATACGAGAATCACAAGATTTGTCTAAATATGAAAAATACAAACTATCTAAATATGAGAGTCATAATCTGCGTATCATTAAGAGTCACGTGCTCTGTATAAATACGAGAATCACAAGCCATGTCTAAATATGAATCACAAGCTATATCTAAATACGAGAGTCACAAGCTCTGTCTAAAGACGAGAGTCACAAGCTCCGTCTAAAGACGAGAGTCACAAGCTCCGTCTAAACAAATAAATCCCAAAGAATGCTTAAACACGAAGGTCACAAATATTACCTTCTCTGGTCCAAACCTGGACGTGTAGATCCTCAGTTGCAAACCAGGCCTTGGAGTCTTAAAAAACAGATCTAGGTTCTCAAGACAGATTCCTTGGTCTGGATTTCCAGCCATATAGTGAGCTGTGCATGTCAAATTTCCCTAAAGAACATATCAACGTCACGTTAAAATGGCAGGTATTCAACAGTAAAATATTTTTGCGACATTTATGGCTCAGTATTATGCAAGTAAAATAATATATAATATAGCAATATCTCGTCCTGTTAATGCCATCTCATGATATTTGCCTTGTTTCGCTTTTGTTTCTTGAAAGATTAAAAAACCGAAACGTAGAATTTATTATAATCTGTACCATTTATATTTGCTTTCAATATGTTACCCTCTTATTATATTCCCTACCAATCTTTGTTCACATCGTCTATACCTTCTTTATGCTTCTTGTTGTCTTTATTAAGTAATGTTTCTGGTCCCATCAACAATATGCATACACATTTTAGGTATGCTATTTGAAATTAAAACAAACTGGAAAGTGGGAAATTAGAGGTAACAGAGATGTGGTTCTACAGAAGATTGCTGAGAATACCATGGACTGCCAGAAAAACTAATGTAGAGGTGTTGAAAGAGTCAAATGCGAAACGGACCTTAATCAACAATTTAAGAAAAAGGCAATCTTCTTTTTTTGGCCACTTCATGAGACAGGCAGGTTTAGAGAACATAATACATATAAGTACAAATGATTTTCAGTATATTCATACCAACACTGTGTTGCCAGTACCACACCTGGTCTCTTTCATCGTCACATTACAAAAAGATAGTGACGTGTGAGATGAAATGCTTGAGGAAAGCCGCCGGGGTTACCAGGCTCGATAGATTACGAAATGAAGACATCAGGGAAAGAATAGGTATAACACCTTGTACAGAATACATAGAAAGACATCAGATCAAGTGGTTTGGCCACATTATGAGAATGCATCACAACAAGTTGCCCATACAAGCATATAACCAAATCAGATCAGGGTACTAAGCCAGAGGAAGACCACGGAAAAGATAAATAGAAAACGTCAGTGATATCCTGAATAGACACGGACATAGCACAGCCGAAGCCACACATCTGGCTTTAGAACGCAAACGCGAGCTCCTATCACCCCTAGGCTTAACGGCAAGAGTGGATAACAAAGCACCTGGGGAAAGACAATAGGCAATAGACAATACTCACAGGAATAACAGCATCTGGTATAGGCCGAACATGAGATCCTAACTCAACCCGATCGTACTCATCCAAGCGAATCATGGGAGGCGAGCAATGTCTTGACAAGCGGAGTGTATCTGAAACAGCAAACAACGTAAATAAGGCGGTGACCATGGATAAAAGACAACATTCGGCTTCTTTCTCAGCGTTCGTTCTCAAGCTCTTGCAGACTAGCAGGATTTAGTCCAGGGACCGAAGCTTGGTTGCAATATCTGCACCTTTCAGCCTAATACATGCGAATTCGCCATGACTTCTATGTCAGTTTGATCTTCTAAGGGATGGAACAGCTGTCTATTCCCAAATCATCATCAGCTGCCTCTTGGGACACGCGTTGGCGGTAAATAGTGTCACTATTCTTTGCTTCTTTTTGGGGGGCTTCGGCACCACACATCAGCAACGTGCAATAATAATGTATACCTGCTGAGTTTCACATGCTGTTCCACATAGAAAAGGTTATTTCATGATCGTCCTCACAAGAATCATCATCATCGTTATCATCTTTATCAATCCCGCCGAATACGGAAGTGTCGGGCCATTGGCGCAAATAAAACTGCGTCACAACGCATTTACATTCTCTGGACTATATCCTGCTGGAAATCTAGTTGGACCATGGTCATGCTACAAGAGAGATCCAGCGGGAGTTTGAGAATGAACGCTGAAGAAGAAGAAGAATCATTATGAATATCAACTTCATCAACATCATCAACATCATCATCATGATCATGATCATCAACATCAACATCATAACCATCATCAACATCATCAACATCAACAACATCATCATCAACATCATCATCAACATCATCATCATCATCAACAACATCAACTTCATCAACATCATCAACAGCATCAACATCATCATCAACATCATCAACATCATCATCATCAACAACATCATCAACATCATCAACATCAACAACATCATCAACATCATCAACATCAACAACATCATATAGTAGTGCTTCACAGTCTCCGGGTCACGAGAGCTTCTTCTTGAACCCGTAACTTGTTTATATGAGTAAATATAATGTGTTCCCTGGTCTTCAATCAATAAACCCATAACCCTTCAGGGTCGTAGGGGTACCACATTTGATGCTTCCTTGGTCTTAGGAATTTTTGTTTACAGGGCCGCGGTTCACAAAGTTTGAGTTACGCGGATATATGTGACATCGGTTCCAGATTATTGTTGAATTGTCAATTACCACTCTTAGGTCAGGCTTCAGTATCAGAGAGGGTTGTCAGAGTGTTTCACTATTCAATTCGAACAAACAAAGTCGATGTTTCACCGAATTATACTCAGTGCTGTTTACGTTGCACTGACAAAGATATCGAAATATTTATATATTGTACTTGCCATGTAACACTGTATGAAAATTGTACTTACATAGACAACAGGTGATGAAGTGTTACTAAGCTATAAACCGTGACACACCACATTCCGTTCTCCGGACTACATCCTGTAAACGTTCAGAAGCATGAGAGAAAACGAAGAAGAAAAGGAAGGAATAAAAACAAGATTTATCAACCAATGAAAAACAGGAACATTCAGTGACCACATGAGCATGCTGGAAAGGAGATCAAAGCCTATGTGGAAGTGTCCGGAGTGCCAGGATGATGGTTTGACCACTAACAAACTTACTAACGAATCAACCAACCAACGAATAAACCAACCAACTAACAAATGAACGAACTAACAAGCCAACCAACGAACTAATGAATTAACCACACAACCAACCATCCGAGGAACAAACCATTCTATCAACCAACCAACCAGCTAAGACACCAACGAATCAAACATCCAACCAACTTACCAACATACGAACCAACCAATTAACAAACCAACAGGTAACCAACCTATCAACCAACCAACCTACCAATTAACCAACTAACAGACGAACTAACCAAACAACCAACCAAAGAACCAACAACCCTACCAACCAACTAACTAACAAACTACAGAGCCAAACTTTCAACCAACCTACCAATCAACGAACGAACCAAACAATCAACGAACCAACTGTCAATACTACAGTGTCACTATTCTCGTCTTATATACCTGAACACATTACAACAGACATTACCTTGTCGTCTTCTCTCTTCAAATTCACTTCCCATGCTGGTCTTGATTAGAAGAGACAGAAGCAGTAGACGGAAACCAAGTGATAAATATCTGGTTTCCATGGTAATCAGTTGTATGCCTAAACAAAAACCCAGAAACAGACATTTTGTAAAATTTATGTCATGTGACTAAACTGTATGTCACATGACTAAACTGTATGTCACATGACTAAACTGTATGCCACATGACTAAACTGTATGTCACATGACTAAACTGTATGTCACATGACTAAACTGTATGCAACATGACTAAACTGTATGTCAAATTACTAAACTGTATGTCACATGACGAGAGTAAAGGATGAAATGAGAAACATACCAGGAACAAAAATCTGTCAAACACACTACAGATAAGCATAAGTCAACTCCACACAATCACGTGATACACATACCATCATTGTCATCAGGTAGCATATCGTGGACAGAAGGTAGCAATCATCGCAAGCTTTCTAAACTCCTGCCGATATTGAGCCCATCTTCCTTCTTCTGTGAGTGTCATATTCAGGTGTCATGTTCAGCTGTCATGTTCAGGTGAGTGTCATGTTCAGGTGAGTGTCATGTTCAGATAAGTGTCATGTTCAGGTGTCATTGTTCAGGTGAATATCATGTTCAGGTGAGTGTCATGTTCATGTGATTGTCATGTTCAGGTGTCATATTCAGGTGAGCGTCATGTTCAGGTGGTCTTTGATTTCTGACAGCCATTCTCCTTGTGACTTGCCTCATTTTTGTTGCCCTGACATCATCCCCTCCATTATGATCTGTTATGTGCTGTCGTGGTGCTACATTTGGCCAAAATATTGACATTTTATAGAGAGAGCCTGGTTGCTTTGCCAATATTTTTGTGCTTTCAAATCTCTCCGAATGTACCTACTGGTGATATTTTTTTATCCATGATATTCTGAGGACTCCTATGTAACATTTTGTTTCAAATGATGCAATACTTTTTCTCACCTTATTGGGGATTGTCCAAGATTCACATCCATAGATTGCTACTGAGAATATGCAGCTGTAATGACATTTATTTTTGCAGCGCACTCATATGTTTTTCATTTGTATCAGTTTTTAATGCATTTTTCAACCTCCGTCTGTCTTCTTCATTGCAATCCCAGTTGCTGCTTATAAGAGAACCACGGTATTCGAAACTGGTAACTTGTTCTAGTTATCTCTTGTAGACTGAGATTGAGAACTTGTTAATGGTTTTGTCGGTTGTCATAATCTTAGTTTTAATTTCGCTCAAAAAATAAATTTGGTTTTTTAAAAATCACAAAACACAAAGTCAATCAGATTTACAATGAGCCCACTATCAGATTAGTTGCTGCTGGTATGAAAAAAAAATACAGATTACAGTATACAACACAGTTTCAACGTTACCACCATAAGGTGTTTTTTTTTTTACAAGAGAATACAATACAAACAGTGAACAAACAATAAAAATAATGGCACTATCACAAAAACATTAGACGGCAGACATTTAACAGCAGAGACATCTAATGTAACAATGACGTACGTATATAAAAGTAATGTCGTAGAGACGTGCATACATAATAATTGGAAAATGAGAAAGAAATAAAACAACTATTCCTGAACGACAACACAACAACCTAAATCTAAATAAATGCTTGATCTGTATTAAGACCAGGTGGTTTAAGGGTACCAAAGCGCAATATATAACGATTCTAAATAGCTTACCTAGCTAGATGATATTGTAGTGACGTGAATAGCGTCATAAAGAAAGGTATGTACATACATCTGATAGACAAATGTGAAGCAATCGATAAACATAATTTAAAAACACTAAATGCTGCAACATATATTTATTCAATGAACAAGCATTAATTAGACATTTATTCTACGAAAAAAACATTATTTAGACATTTATTCTACGAAAAAACATTATTTAGACATTTATTCTACGAAAAAAACATTATTTAGACATTTATTCTACGAACAAACATTAATCTCTGCCGGATACTCTTACTAAAAATATCAAAAATAATGCGACCATATAGAAACATACAACAAAAATACCTTAGAAAACAGTGATCAGGTTAAACGTTATGAAATATCTTGGAACAGCGACATTCAAAGGAACAAACACTAAGTCACACGACGGTCATCTGGATGTTGATTACTGATGCAAATTTCCAATATCTGTACAAGAATGTCCAAGAGAAATGCAAAACACAGAAGTTTTGTCGTGCTGGTTCCTCGTCGCTCACCGCACTCGCTACTCACTCAGCTACAGCCTTTCCAGATTATTCGATTAGCTCGTCACACGAGTTGGCTGATCTTTTCTGTATCCGAGCTTTTCACTGGCGTGAGACACAGACTACGAAAGTGACCATTGAAAAAATCGGATCAGCCAAGATGAACGACGTAGTGTACAGTCCCTATAAATTAAGTACTGGTTCAACATATAACTCGAAGGTCGTAGTTCACCGACTCATAACCTCGGCTATGTAGTAAAAAGCATTGATATAATCAAATTCAACTAACTTCCGCGGTTGAAAGGAGCGTACATCGTGGAAGGTACATTTATATACTAAACTAAGCAATTTTTGCCTACTTATTTATTGTATAGTAACTTCTGTATCAACGCCTTCCTACACCGAGACACGTCCACTCTGTTACACAAATCTCGTTTCCACTGGATTCGAGCAAGAATCAGAGATACAAACACGAATAGCACCGTCTGTGCGAGACTCGTGTGTTATCGAAGGTAACCGCCATGAGGCAGGGAGATTTCTAACCTGATATGGCTATTAAAATAATAAAATATACATCTTTATAGATAAGTCTGTAGATAGAGATAGGGGGAGGGGGGAGATTTGTAGTGCTCAACCCTAACGAGATCAGACAATAGGATGACAGAGATACAAAGGATGACAAAGTTACAATCACAGGATGACAAAGTTATAATCAAAGGATGACAAAGTTATAATCAAAGGATGACAAAGTTACAACTAAAGGATAACAAAGTTACAACCAAAGGATGACAAAGTTACAACCAAAGATAAACAATATTGAAGGAGTGCGCTTTTCTAATTGTAGTCTCTGTTGTAGGCCTACAGTTCACATGTGCATTTTAGTTGAAATGTTTAGTTGAAATGTTTAGTTGAAATGTTTAGTTGAAATGTTTAGTTGAAATGTTTAGTTGAGATATTTAGTTGAAATGTTTAGTTGAAATGTTTAGTTGAAATGTTTAGTTGAAATGTTTAGTTGAAATGTTTAGTTGAAATTTTTAGTTGAAATGTTTAGTTGAGATATTTAGTTGAGATATTTAGTTGAAATGTTTAGTTGAAATGTTTAGGTGAAATGTTTAGTTAAAATTTTTAGTTGAAATGTTTAGTTGAGATATTTAGTTGAGATGTTTAGTTGAGATGTTTAGTTGAGATGTTTATTTGAAATGTTAAGTTATGATGTTTACAAGTATACAAGACTACAAGTTTACTCAATCTTTAGCCTAACATGTGACTTGTATCTATGCCTATACATACCAAAGGGCGAAGAAAGGTATTCATAAGGCAACGGGTGGACAGTAACTGCATCGGAATTTCCCAGTAAATAGTTAATTGGTGGTCCAGTGGTCCATGGGCTCATGTCCTTTGACCCAATACCATTATGTGATGTGGATGTTTTTAGCGCTGTTGTTTTGTTCCATATAGGAAAAAAAGGTAACTTGTTCTAGTTCTCTCTTGTAGACTGAGATTGAGAACTTGTTAATGGTTCGCATATGAGTGGTCCTGGGTTCATTCCCCAGTTGAGGCGGAAATGTTTTTCAGATCGCAACGGCTCCTGGGTCGACCCAGCCTTAAATGGGTACCGGATTAATCCGGGAAGTAAAGACTGCGAGGGAGAGGAGATGGCTACCGCCCTCATTTGCAGAGCCTATGAAATGTGAGATCGCTAACATCTCACACCCCTACGTAATTAATAAATGCTATGGGTTACTTTACTTTACTGTTCAGGTAAAACTGTGTTCACAGATTTTAACATCATATTCAACTCCGTTTTCTCAACAGTACAAGAATCTGTTTCCACAGTGACAATTTTACACATAATACACAAACATCAAATCAGATTTTATAATACCACTGATCATATAATTGTCACTGATCATATAATTGTCACTGATCATATAATTGAATATGTGACAATTATTGGCAAATATACACATACATAAATCTGTGTATAGTTATTAATTAGAATTGTTGAAAATGAAAAAGTATAGTCGCATCTCAAGACATTTTTAGATGATTCCTCTTCTGCCGTCGTTCTGAAGTCCAAGTCCGAAAAATGTTTAAGGCAGAATAGTGTGTGTGTGTTTATTCACCTTTTGACAACTTTTCTAGTGCTGCAGGTCGTTATGATTTCCTAAGGGGTGGATGAGGGGGTGGTGAACATCCCAAAATCTCACCTTTAACTAATGCCTTGACTTGGCCACTTGAACAAGAAGATACACTAAAATCAATATGAGAATTGTCGTAAAATGGTAACACTGTCTTCTATGTGTGCTGGATCCCAGCCAGATTTGTCATCAACAATGTTATCGTTTTACGACATTCGGCCATTTTATTTTTCTAACCAAACACAAACCGACTCGCAGGATGTTGAAACTGTTGTAGAATTATTAAGAAGTAAAGAACCGTAACTCCCGGATAAGATTGAAGCGATGTGCACTGATAGCTTATGAATATTAATGAACATTTGGTTTCTAGACATCAACCAATCTAAAGTGGATCCATTTCTGCTGCGGAACTAGAATAATAGGTATAGAAAGTTAAGCTATGGTTATTAATGTATATATCAGGATCCCGGATATCGGAAAGGGGGGGGGGGGGGATAGGAGACGAAAGTAGACTATGAGTTGGAGTGCAAAAAAAATAGACCATAAGAATTATTACAAAGAAAGTAGACCATGAGATTCAGTACAAAAAAGTAGACCATGTGATTAAGTACAAAAAAGTAGACCGTGAGATTTAGTACAAAGAAAGTAGACCATGCTATTGAGTGCAAAGAAAGTAGACCATGTGATTAAGTACACATAAAGTAGACCACGAGATTTAGCATACATAAAGTAGACAATGAGATTTAGCACACATAAAGTAGATAATGAGATTTAGTACACATAAAGTAGACCATGAGATTTAGCACACATAAAGTAGACCATGAGATTTAGTACACATATAGTAGACCATGAGATTTAGTACACATAAAGTAGACCATGAGATTTAGTACACATAAAGTAGACCATGAGATTTAGTACACATATAGTAGACCATGAGATTTAGTACACATATAGTAGACCATGAGATTTAGTACACATAAAGTAGACCATGAGATTTAGTACACATAAAGTAGACCATGAGATTTAGTACACATATAGTAGACCATGAGATTTAGTACAAAGAAAGTAAACCATGCTATTGAGTGCAAAAAAGTAGACCATGAGATTTAGCACACATAAAGTAGACCATGAGATTTAGTACACATATAGTAGACCATGAGATTTAGTACAAAGAAAGTAAACCATGCTATTGAGTGCAAAAAAGTAGACCATGAGATTTAGTACACATAAAGTAGACCACGAGATTTAGTACACATATAGTAGACCATGAGATTTAGTACACATAAAGTAGACCATGAGATTTAGTACACATAAAGTAGACCATGAGATTTAGTACACATAAAGTAGACCATGAGATTTAGTACACATAAAGTAGACCATGAGATTTAGTACACATAAAGTAGACCATGAGATTTAGCATACATAAAGTAGACAATGAGATTTAGCACACATAAAGTGGACCATGAGATTTAGTACACATAAAGTAGACAATGAGATTTAGTACACATAAAGTAGACAATGAAGTAGACCGCGAGAGTTAGTGCAATTTGGATAAGTCGGAGTTTTACAACCATCAGTGGCTTCTTCGTACACCCCACAATGTGAGAACACATGGCCGAACCTCCGGCTTTCAGGAGGCAGAACCTGCGTACTAGGGCAACATTGTTCAATGAAATAATATGTATAAAGATATGAAAGAAAAAAGGGAAAGACACAAATAAAAATCTTCCATTGCTGTGACATGATCGCTTGAAAAGTTGCAATTCCTGAGAAAATCACCGGGTTACTTTTTCTTTGTGATTACGGAACGTCTGCAAGACACAAAAGGCCATACATACATGCAACCATCACAAATAGTTAATGGAGGTCGCATTTATGGTAATCCAGTAAGTTGAGAATATAAACGTTAGAAGTCTTGACTAAAACACATCTTTTTTTAAGTTTCGATGTGGTCGAATTTCGAAAAATATGTTGATTTAGTTTTCGACACGAAGAGGTGCCATTTGAAAGGAACAGGTTCAAACCCTGTCTAGTACCTTAAGATTTTTAAATTGATGGATTGGTATTTCATGGCGTGTGGAAAGGGAAAGTATTCACTAAAATATATATATTGAATATATATATATGTGGTTGTTTCCCTTTCTACATTATCTTTCGTGTGAACTCAAAAAAAAAATAAAAAAAAAAAAAAATTCATAATATTTGCAAGCTCCACAAAGGTTCGTTGGTTGTTGATCCAGCAGTCCATGGGCTCATGTCCTTTGTCCCAATGCCATTAAAACAAGCTGCACAAAGACAGTGGATGTGTTCTGTGTTCTCTCTTCATTCTCACAGATTTCTTCGTAATTGCACGCCATCGGCCATTTTATACATTATACTTTTCAACAGACTGTTTCATACATAGTCACATACACACACACATACGAGCGCGCGCGCACACACACACTTACACAGACATGTACGCACACACATATATGTTATGTTATGTTATGTTCCTCGAGGGCCATAGGTGCGTATAGGGCAGAAACCATAGCTTTCCATTTCCGCCTTTGTGTTGCCAGGTCTTTCAATTGTTGCGTGTTGTTTAGGTTCATTGACATGCCTTCTCTATTAATGGTTCTTCGTAGAGTTTCTCTAGGTCTTCCTCTTACTCCAGGTGGCACCCAATATAGTGATTGCTGGGGAATTCTTAGGCTGTTCATTCTGAGAACATGTCCAACGCCTTTACACACATATATACATACATGTATTCATACATACATATATATATATATATATATATATATATATATATATATATATATATATATATATATATATATATATAAGGTGACATTCTTTCCATAACGTAGTTTTTATTTATGCACCTTCTGAAAAATTGATGATTTTGGGCGAGTTGACTTGCTGCAGTCGAGAGCATATTTAAACAGTATAAGATGTCCCTTATCCATCGTCGACCTGGTCGGCCCTTACCTCTGCCATCAGGAACTATACCTTCCATTACTATTTTTTCTACCCTGTTATGTCTCTTTGTATGCAAAAGAATCTCAACGGTTTTATTATGATGTCTCTTAACTCTTGGTCTGGTCGGAATTTCCTGCCCAGCCATAATGTATTTAAAAGTAACTATAAAAATAGAGATTCTAGCGGCTTACCTACAGAATGGGTCTGTTTAACTGTCTGTTTTAACGGCTTACCTACAGAATGGGTCGGTTTAACTGTCTGTTTTAACGGCTTACCTACAGAATGGGTCGGTTTAACTGTCTGTTTTAACGGCTTACCTACAGAATGGGTCGGTTTAACTGTCTGTTTTAAAGGCTTACCTACAGAATGGGTCGGTTTAACTGTCTGTTTTAACGTCTTGCCGGAACTAAGGAGTTTTAAGATACATGCAATGTGTATATATACAATACATATGTACTCTAAACAATATAGAAGCTCTGCATAACCAGTAGTCAATTGGTGGCGGGGAATGAGCACAGTGAACCCTATCTTGGCTACAGTGGCTCGGAGCAGTGCATAGGTTGAAACCTACCTTCCTGGCGGTCTGATAGTTATTCTCTGGCTCTGTCCCGGGGTGGGCCGAAAATCCACATACTTCCCAGCAATATAATGCCATTTAGTGGCATTAGGTCAAAGGACATGAACCCATGGACTGCTGGATCAGCAACCAACCAACCAACCAACCAACCAACCAACCAACCAACCAACCAACCAACCAACCAACCAACCAACCAACCAACTCTTTAAAAAAGAAGTTACGTACCAACAGCTGGAAATAAACAAATATTTAAAAAAAATAGTATTCCGCAGCCAATTAATCTGAGATTGACGTCTTCAACAATAAACATTCAACACGTGCCGCCGTCTATGTGTTGCATGGATCTGAGAAGGGAGCAAGAAATATCAACTGTTTACATTCCATGCATGTCATAATAGACGATTAAGGAGATTATTGGGAGGAGTTGGCTGTCTCTACCATATAGATTCAAAGTGACCCAAAGTCATGCTGATCGACTACTGGAGTGACTGAACATGTCTGACCGAAAGGCCCAGATATCGCAGCAATGGTGTAAACCATCACACAGCTCATTACATTCTCCACACTACATCCTGCTAATCTACAGGAGTTTGAGAACGAACGCAGATGAAGAAAAAGATATAGAAGAACACGTGTTGCGTGGGCCACCAGACTAGTGTTCAACTCCGCAAGCTCGCTGAAAAATATTTGCCAAAATTGATATTTTTAATGATGTCTGAGCGTGAAGTAGAACGTACTAATCCCAAAATATGCTATACCTAAAACGTGCTAATCCCAAAATATGCTAAACCTAAAACGTGCTAATCCCCAAAAAATAATTACCCTACTTGAACGTTAGAAAAAAAATAATTACCAGTACTTGAACGTTAGAAAAAAATAAATTACCAGTACTTGAACGTTAGAAAAAAAATAATTACCAGTACTTGAACTTTAGAAAAAAAATAATTACCAGTACTTGAACGTTAGAAAAAAAATAATTACCAGTACTTGAACGTTAGAAAAAAAATAATTACCAGTACTTGAACGTTAGAAAAAAAATAATTACCAGTACTTGAACGTTAAAAAAATAAATAATTACCAGTACTTGAACGTTAAAAAAATAAATAATTACCAGTACTTGAACGTTAGAAAAAAATAAATAATTACCAGTACTTGAACGTTAGAAAAAAATAATTACCAGTACTTGAACGTTAGAAAAAAATAATTACCAGTACTTGAACGTTATAAAAATAATAATTGCCACTACTTGAACGTAATAATCCAATACTAAAGATGATCTTCAAAATATGTATTTAAAAAATAAAAAAAATGTGGCGAGGCAGAATAGCACCAGGAGACATTCAGGTCTTAACCTGTAGGAAACTTGAGTGAATTTCAAGGGTTTATTGCAAACGAAGTATCCCCTCAGCCAGGCCTGCCTCTGTTATTATCAGATAAATAATAGCATAGATTATTCAAACAAAGGACATCCATGAGATATAAATAGTTCGATTGTAAGTTTGTATATTTAGCTGAGATCCTTGATTAGAACTACGACCTTCGGAAATATATGAGACCTGTTGATAAAACGTAAACATGAACTATATATACTTATAGTCTCCTTTTGGTAGCGTATACAATTTAGGACTTAGGACTTTTGAAGACCCAGCATTTTTTAGCTGTAATAGTTTTCTAGGCAATATTATTATACCCAGTAGTTTGCCATTACTTTCTCAACTGAGACTCATTCAATAGTCTCCGATTTGCGTGAAATCTATTGGTTGGTCTTGGCTATTTTTGACACTATTGCCGAAAATGCTGCACTGATGCAACATTCTCAAAAGGATATGCTGCCAATTTATATATACACATACACATTTGAAAACAAATCGTCTGCCTACTTCCACTACAACGTCGAGCATGTCAATGGAAAAGAGGTGGTAATGGCGGTACTCGGGCGGTTGGTAACTGAAATACCAACTTACACGGCGAAACCCCCAGCCTCCTAAAACATGTTTTGTAAGATAAAATGTGCACGCTAAGAAAAGAGTGATTACGAAACAGCTTACCACCAAAGACGGATGAATCGGGCCATTGGCGTAAATAAAACGGCGACACAACGCATCTCCATTCTCTGGACTATATCCTGCTGGAAATCTATTAGGATCATGGTCCTGCTACAAGGGAGATCCAGCGGGAGGTTGAGAATGAACGCCGAAGAAGAAGAAGAAAAAGAAACAGCTTGGTTCTCCAAAAGTAATAAATAGAAATAATTAATTATTTCCGATTAAACAGGGATCAGGGGCGTAAGATGAGCAAACCTATTGGCGAGCAATGCTATTGTTGATGGCAAAGTACCGAGGAGAGATAGGGCTGGTCGATTATATAATGGACATATGACAGGGGACTCAGTCTACGTATTTTTGAGTGGTTCTACTTGAGGGGAGCACATCTGGAAATGTGTTGTAACACTGGTTTCTAATTTTTTTAAACTCGGTTAAAAATAGTAACTTACCATTGAGGTATTTATATCTCGGGGATTTCCCTTGTGTTAATATATTTATATAATTATTGAATTGCTTATAATAGAGGCAGGCCTGGCTGAGGGGATACTTCGTTTGCTAAAACCCTTGAACGTCACTCAAGTTCCTACAGGTTAAGACCTGAATGTCTCCTGGTGCTATTCTGCCTCGCCAGAATTTTTTTAAACATATATTTTGAAGACCAGCATACATTTTTGATCAATTATATCTTCTGCTCAAGTTGCAGCACTTTTTTTTTTCACACTCTCAGAACGTCATTTTATCTACTCATATCTATTCCTTAATTTGTTTGAATGTTCGTCACAAGTTGCTGTCTTTAAAAAACGTCAAACGGAGAGCAGAGGTGGGAAAGGGGGGTGGGGGGGGGGGGGTTAGAATATGTGTAAAAGCTGTTGACAAGGTGGTTGGGTAATGACAAAAGCTGTTGACAAGGTGGTTGGGTAATGACAAAAGCTGTTGACAAGGTGGTTGGGTAATGACAAAAGCTGTTGACAAGGTGGTTGGGTAATGACAAAAGCTGTTGACAAGGTGGTTGGGTAATGACAAAAGCTGTTGACAAGGTGGTTGGGTAATGACAAAAGCTGTTGACAAGGTGGTTGGGTAATGACAAAAGCTGTTGACAAGGTGGTTGGGTAATGACAAAAGAAGACATCAACAATATTGATATACCAATGAAATTATTGGAATCTGAGATTATTCTAAAATTTCCAAAACTGATGTCTTCATAACCTGTGATAACCGTTGTCAAAAATGTCAAAATTTTTGAGTCTCACCTCCCCTTTGTGTTGACATAATTTAAGTCAGCCTCCTAAAAGAGTGATAGATAAATAATTCTATAAATCGATGATGGAATCTCCATCTCGCCTCTCCGGACGTGACAATAGAGATATGATATCCAATATTTTTTTTTAAATCTTCTGCATCAAGTGACATCTCCGCAACGAAGACTGACTGTAACAAATCTGCAACTTAAAAAAGTAATGACCTCAAAACCTATTTATTTTCTGATAAAAATAGCAACTTACAAATAAACTATTTATATCTCGTGAGTTTCCGTTGATAGAATATATTTATTCAATTATTTGAGACATTTTCTCGTGGCAGGCCTGGCTGAGGGGATACTTCGTTTAATGAAACCTTCAACTGTCACTTGAATAATAACAGGTTAACTCCTGTAATATCCCCTGGTGCTATCCTGTCGTAACGCAGTTTTTTTTTTTTTTTTTTCCTTTAAAATAACTTTTTTATTTCTTAATATTTATTAGCTTTTACAAAAGATTAATTGATCACTTATTTAAATATGTTTTTTAAAGCAAATATAATGTTTACATCTTAAGAAAGAAACGCATCTCTCAAAAGTCAACGTAATTCCATCGTTGTTATGCCATCAGAAAGTTATGTCCATCACAGATAATGGAGGTAGTTATTCGAATTATCCTGCCACCACGACCTCCAAGAATTTTACAGCCGGTCATCATCATCATTAAGTGCCGTCTCCGCAACGAAGGTTGGCTGCAACGTATCTCCAACATTCCCTGTCTCTTGTCTTGGTGGTGCACTCTGCTAGACGGTAACCTGTCCATCGTGTGATGTTACTCTCCTACTTGTATCTCTGCCTACCTCTTGCTCGCTTCCCTTTGACTTTACCCTCAAGTAAGGTCTTCAATAAGGTGTCATGTCTTTTAATGTGACCAAAATATTTTATTTGCCTGATCTTTATTTTTCTTAGTAGTTCTTTCTTCATATTAAGTGGTGTTAGTACCTCTTTATTTGTTTTCTTCTCTTTCCATGATGTTCTCTCTATTCTCCTATATACCCACATCTCAAAGGCATTAATTTTGTCTTCTAATTGTTTATTTAGTGTCCATGTTTCTGAGCCATACATTAATATAAAATAGATGTACAGCCGGTACTTTGCCCTTTATATTCACATGTACATATCGACGTATCGACCTAAAAAACTTTACACGATACTTTGGAATCTCCATACTTCCTCGTCTGACGTGGCCAAATAATTCTATGGAACCCCAGGAACTGCGAGTGATTAGCTCTTACTTCCTATGTGCAAAAGGTTGGTTTTCTAAACTTTATTTTATACCCGGCAGAATTTACCTTTTGATGTAAAAATAGCATCTTACAAATGAGCTATTTATATCTCTCGAATTTCCTGGGTGATAATATATTTATATAATCATTTGAAACATTATCTTGTGGCAGGCCTGGCTGAGGGGATACTTCGTTTGCTAAACATTCAACGTACCTTTGAAATCTAACAGGTTCACTCCTGTAATATCCCCTGGTGCTATCCTGTCGTAGCATAGTTTTTAAAAATACAATTTCATTAAAATAACTTTTTTTGGCTTAATATTTATTAGCTCTTACAAAAGATTGATTGGTCATGTATTTAAATGGTTTTTTTTAGCAAATAGAATGTTTACATCTTAAGAAAGTAACGCATCTCTCAAGTCAAAGTAAATTCATCGTTGTTATATCAGAAAGTTATGTCCATCAAAGATAATGGAGGTAGTTATTCGGATAATCATGCCACCACGACCTCCAAGAATTTGACAGCCGGTACTTTGTCCTTTATAGTCACATGTACATATCGACGTATCGACATAATCAACTTTAAAAGATACAGACAAACATGGACAAGATCCATCGAGGATCTGCTTATAGGACGTTACATAGAGATATACACAACTGGGTCTGCTTCCCCCCGCCATGGACTTCTTTTCCTGTCTCTTTATTCCCTACCTTCTCTGGTGCCCTTCCCTCCGGCACCTTCTTCCTATGTGTCGCTATATCAGCCAGATACCATCTCACGACGTGCTAACCCGCGATAGCCCCTACCCTTCCCTGCTGTGCCCTCCCTGTGTCCTTTTGACTCCCTCCCACATTCCTTCCTTGCGTAATGTATCTCTGTCTCGGGGCTTTTGTCTATCCACCCCCTTTTTCTTCTTTTCTTCTTCACCTCTGCATTTGTCTCATCCTCTGTTATCTTTCTCTATGGCCATTTGGTTATAGTCATGGTTAACCTCTCCCTCTTTGTTTTTTCGCTTTTAAAAATATTATTGTAGTGTTTTCGGTTGGTCACAATTTATATAATTGGAGTCGCCACGGATATTTTTGGCATGCAACTGCAAGTATATAAATAGTGACCAACGAGAAGCAAGAGAATAATCAAGAAAAGTAACGAATGAAGGTCTAATTAATTCTGTTGAAAGGTCTGAAATTAAAAGTACCGACAATGCTCACGGTCTAAACCTTGTTTTCTCTGATAGTTTTTGTGTGTGTTTGTTTGTTTGAGAATTGCCTGGAATTGCGAACTATTAGCTCAGAGATCGTCAACCTTTTTCTAACTGTGTGCCAACTTAAGGTTTCAAATTATTCAGAGTACCAACATCACATATCATTTTATACAAGCCGAGTCCAATATTCTTATTTTACCATATATTTTATTTTTATATTTTAATTAATTAATATATAGTGATATTCAATAATATGTAAAGTTGTAAACAACATTAGAAGAAATAGAGTTTCTTGAAAGATTTAAAAAAACAAAACTTTTTTAAATTATTAATGGGAGCCTTGCCCTCGCATGGTCTTGGCCAGTTGCTCAACATACTTTGTCACTTTGAGTTTGACGCAATTTTCTGAATGTTCAGGCGTTAGCGACTACGCCGTGGATTCGATTTATGCAAATAATCCCGCTAATCGATTTATAATAAACTTTATACAGGAAACGTGAAGAGTCTGCGTGCCACTTGAAATTGCTTGACGTGCCAAGTGTGGCACGCATGCCATAGGTTGCCGACCCCTGCATTATCTCTTACTTCCTATGTGCAATGGGTTGGTTTTCTGAGCTTTCTTTCATACCCGGCAGAATTCACCTTTCTGTGTAAAAATAGCAACTTACAAAATGAGCTATTTATATCGCGGGTATTTCCTGGATGATAATATATTTATATAATCATTTGAAACGTTATCTTGTGGCAGGCCTGGCTGAGGGGATACTTCGTTTGCTAAACATTCAAACATCACTTGAAATCTAACAGGTTAACGCCTGTAATGTCTCCTGGTGCTATCCTGTCGTCCTAATTTTTTTTTTTTCAGTTTCGTTAAGTTTATGCCGTGACTTTTTTTCCATAAACATTTGTTACTTTTCATAAAAGATTGACTGATCATTTATTTAAATATTTTTACATAATTACATTTGATCTTAAATGAGGAACGCCCTTTCAACCTTAGATGTAATCCCATTTTATTTATATCACAACGTACAATCAACTGGATAATTTAGGTAGTGATTCAAATTATCCTGTCACCACGGCCTCCAAGACTATTAAAACCCGGTGATGTGTTTTTTATAGTCACGTACACATATCGACGTTGCGACTTAAATACCTTCACAAGGAGAGCACAAATATTGACATCATTCATCACAGCTGATATTATGTACATCGCTGGCCAGGACTGTTTTGATAGGATGTCCCATGGAGATGTGGAACTGTGTTGATTGGACGTCCCATGAAGATGTGGAACTGTGTTGATTGGACGTCCCATGAAGATGTGGAACTGTGGTGATTGGACGTCCCATGGAGATGTGGAACTGTGTTGATTGGACGTCCCATAGAGACATGGAACTGTGTTGATTGGACGTCCCATAGAGACGTGGAACTGTGTTGATTGGACGTCCCATGGAGATGTGGAACTGTGTTGATTGGACGTCCCATGGATATGTGGAACTGTGTTGATTGGACGTCCCATGAAGATGTGGAACTGTGTTGATTGGACGTCTCATGAAGATGTGGAACTGTGTTGATTGGACGTCCCATGAAGATGTGGAACTGTGTTGATTGGACGTCCCGCATCCCATCTCATTTTGCTCTTCCCTTACATTATGATTGTACGTTTGTAATGCTCATTGCCTGTTGCCACTTTTGAGGTAAGTATTTTAATTTACTTGCTACTGAATCTTTCCCTTTTTCACTTCTCACTTTCTTTTGTCCACTTTCCTCTCCACCCTTACCACTATCTTCTCCCCATACCTTCTTCTCTCCTGTCATGCTGCTCCATCTTTGCTTCCTCCATTATCTATCTGCCATTATCCTCCTCTCCTCCTTATTACAACCCTATTTGTCTCCATGTAAGATTTGTTTTATTGTGGTCGTTTGTTTGTCCTGATGGAAGGCTTTTTAGTCGAAACGTCGTCTGTCCCTGTATCTCGTTGTTGATGTGTTTTATGTTGGTAACATTTACCTATTTTTGTTTATCTTGATGTTAGGATTATTACCGTGATTCTTCTTCTTCTTCTTTCGTTCACTTGAAACATGTCTATATCTGTAATTCTGTCTCCTTAATAAAACTCACGGTCTTTTGTAGTTCATACAATGTCCCATAGAGTTTTGATTCCAGTGTTGTTTCCTCTGGCCAATATGTCTGCCTCAGCGTTTCATGCTCAGAACACTCTTGAAGTATATGTTTGGCACTCTGTGCTGCCTGTCCACATGTACACATGGCTGTGTTGCCAATCTTGAACTTTGTATACATGTGACTGCGGAGTCGGTTGTGTCCTGTTCTGAGACGTAGAATTATAACTTGTTCTGGTCTGTTCATAATATGATAGTCATCTTGTGTTGGTGTTTGTGGCTTTCTTATTGACTTGATCATCTGTTTTTTCTGATGGTAGGTGATTGGTATATCTGGTTGGTCTTCGGCAGCACCTTCCTTAGCCAGTTGGTCTGCTTTTTCATTTCCTGGTATTCCACAGTGAGAGGGTATCCACTGCATGGTTATCCTGTACTGGTAAGACAATTCGCTAAGTAGTTTTTTCAAGTCTGTTAGTTTTTCAGACTGGAGAGCTTGAAGCACTGACCTTGCATCTGTCAGGAATACCACAGGCTGTAGTTCAGAGTTGGAGTTCAGCAGTTTTTTAGCTGCCACAATAATTGCCTGGATTTCTGCATCATAATTATTGCAGAATTTTCCTGTCGGTGTTCTGATTGTATCTCTAGGCTTGTGTGGATATTCTATATATACACCTGCACCTCCATTCCTCACGGCATTCTGTGCTGACCCATCTGTGTATACTCTGACCCATATATCTTGTGGATATTCCTCATCCAGGAAACTGAGGGTGACTGTCCTTCGCTGCACACTGTTCTGTTCGTCCTCGCTTAGTATTCCTTTCACATGGGTCTGAATGTATATTGGCATTCCATGCCTTTCACTCCACGGGGTTTGTTCTGGTACAGGCCTTAAGGGGCTGTCAACTTCAGGTAGGTCTGTAAGTTGTCTGCGGAGTCGTTTAGCTTGATGGATAAAGCTGCTTCTTTTCAGTCGTCCCATTGCTAGATTTTGGAATCTTTCCTTCATTGGATGACTTGGCATACACTGAAACTTTTCTGCCTGAATTAGTACTTTTGTGTCTCTGCGTTCGCCAAGTGTTTGCATTCTTCCCATTTTCTGCATCTCTGCTATGGGTGTTGATTTCATTGCTCCCAACATTATTCTAAGTGCCTGGTTTTGCACTTTATCTAGATCTTGTAATGTTGTGTTTGATGCAGGACACCACGCAGCTGAACCATATTCCAGGTGTGGTCTTATGCCTTGCTGATAAACTTTACTGAGTATATTTCCACTGGCTCCCCATGTAGTTCCACTTAGTTTTCTCAGGATAGCTAGCTTCCTCCTGGCTTTTGTTGTTGCTTTGTTTATGTGCTGCTTCCATGTCAGCTTATCATCAAAAGTAACTCCGAGGTATGTGGGTTGTTTGTCTTCTTTCAAGAGCTCTCCATCTATCTTGATATGACCAGCTTTTTGTTTTGGTGAGAGGGTAAAGAGTGTAGTGCTGCACTTATCTGTGTTAATGCTGACGCACCATCTATTTGCCCATAAGGTTAGGGCATCGATAGCTCTTTGTATTTGTTTAGTGGCCACTGTTGCATGTTCTTCCGTGCACCAGATCACCAGGTCGTCAGCATACATTGCCACTTTGATCCCGTGTGGTAGTTCAGCAACTAGGTCATTGATGTAAACCAAGAAAAGTGTGGGTGACAGGACTCCTCCCTGGGGGACTCCATGACGCAGTAGAACTTTCTTGCTCTTGCGACCATCTAATTGTACCCTGGCTCTTCTATTATGCAGGTATGCTTTTACCCATTTGTACATTCTTGAGCTAACCCTGCAATTTCGCAATTTCTTTAGGAGCCCTTCTTTCCAGACCTTATCAAATGCTTTCCTGAGGTCTATCCATGCTGCTAGTACCAGTTTCTTTTCTTGGAAGGCATCCTCAATCTCTTGGGAGAGGTAGGTTGCCTGATCTTCAGTAGAGTAGCACTGTCTGAAACCTGCTTGCTGTGATACCAGAAGGTTTTCACTTTCAAGGTACCACTGCATCCTAAGATTGATAATGCGTTCCATTGTTTTACATAGACAGCTTGTGAGGCTGATGGGCCTGTAGTTGGAGACTGTGTTGCCATCTTTTCCTGATTTGAGGAGTGGTATCATTATTGCTTCTCTCCACGCCTGTGGTACATTACCTGTGGACCAGCTTGTGTTAAAGATCTGCAGTAGCTTTGCTCTTGCTGCAATTCCCAGGTTTCTAATCATTTCATTGGACACTCCATCAGCTCCAGGGGACTTTTTCATTTTCAATTTGGATATTGCATGCTCCAGTTCTCTCATTGTGATTGGTGCCTCCATGACGTCAGGTATAGGTTCGCCTTGTCCAATATTTTTCTGGTTCTCTCGAACCTCCTGTTGTTTGTCTGGGCTGACTTTGATGTTATTGTCTTCTGCAAAGGAATCTGCAAAGTAATCAGCTGCATGTTTACCTGTTAAAATGTTTCTATCTTTATAAAGTGTGATCCTCTTATTTCTCCCTGTACCTTCATCATTTAGTTGTTTTACAAGTTTCCATAATTTCCTAGTATCTCTTTCTAGGTTCAGCGACTCTGTTTTTTCTTTCCAGCTGCTCCGCCTGGCTTGTAACTTGGCTCTTTGAAATTTAGCCTTTGTTTGCTGATATTTGTTGTGATGTTCTTGGCTAGGTCTGTTCTCAGCCTGCTGTCTAGATGTTTCCATCTCATTTTGCAGCTTTTCCAGTTCATCATTCCAGTAGGGTTTGTAGTTTTTGCGTGCCCCCCTGGGTATGGTTTTACTAGCAGCTTGTAGTATACATCTATTAAATTCACTCACTGCTCTATTGATGTCTTTGTCCAAGTTCATGTCCTTAGCTAGAACACTGGTTAAATGCTGGTACATTTTCCAGTCTGCCCTTTTATAGTTCCACCTAGTGAGCGTGCTGCTGTCCTTGGAAAATTCATTGTGGATTTCCAGAAATACTGGTCTGTGGTCACTACCTCCAAGCTGCTTTCCAACAACACGTGTGATGTTCCATTCCAAGCCAGGTGAGTGGAATGCCAGGTCTGGTGTAGAGGTGGTGTGCCATGCTCTCGAGTAGAAGGTTGGCGAGTCTGCTGGCTGGTTAATAAGGATGAGATTATTTTCATCCTGCCAGCTCTCAAGTTCCTCACCTCTCTTGTCGATATGATCGTAGCCCCAGCTCTGAGAGTGGCTGTTGAAGTCACCACACACCATAAGTCTCTCTTTGTCTGGAATTGTGTCTAGTGCCAATGGTTTATCATTTGGGCAGTAGTAGTTCAGGAGATGGAATTCTGCACTGTCTGTTTTTAGGTGGAGCATCTGGTATTCTGCCCCTTCCATATATACTTCAAGCTGACATGCGCTGATATTGTTTTTAACAAGTGTCAGAATTCCACCCTTTCGCTTGTCCTTTCTGTCAGACCGGTAGCACTGGTAGCCTCTGATTTTGAAGGCTATGTCGCTGCTGAGGTGTGTTTCTTGGATACAGCATATACTAACTTGTTCTTCACTGAGGACATTTTCAAGTTCCAATTTTTTGCTGTATCCATCTCTTTTACTGTTGACACCCTCAGCATTCCAGTGCATTATTTTTATTGGTTGTTTGTTTGTTTGGCCAGTAGCTCTATTCCCTTGCCTCCTGGCTCCTCGGGGCAATTGAGAAGGACTTCCAGTAACTGAGGTTGGGCCCTTTCGAGGTATAGGGCCCGGCACCGTCCCTGCCTGAACGTCCGCCACAGGGCAGGCACCATAACTATTTCTAGATGTAGACATGTTTCCATTGTGTTATGTGCGTGGCATCCTGATTATCTGTGCGCCTTTTGGCTGGATGCCTCCGTCTTCAGCACTCTGCTTACTAGGGCAGGACTATGGTCCTGCTCGAGTGGGACTGCCCGACCAGTCTTAGTTTCCAGCCCCTGATGGCTGAACTAAGCCCCATCACCTCTGCACGGTGCTGGTCTCGATGGGGATTACCGTGATGAAACGGGACATCCGTCCCTTAGACAACTTGTTCTATTCCTAACTGCATGTGTATATTTTGTAGTTGCGTCCCTTACGTTGTGATAGCCTGCACAGTTTTCATTAGATACAGACATGTAGGTAGGTTACCTGTTTGGTTAACGTTCAGTCCTACATGAGCTCATGAACTTTGACCCACAGAGTATATGTGTATAAAAGTTACCAAACTGATTGCCGACGATTGTTTAGAATTGATACAATGTAGAATGGCAGCAAAACATTGATTCGAGAGACGAAAACTGAAAACACATGGTACAAGAGGGATGCAAACAATAGCAACACTGTTTACTTTCCATGCATGTCATATGAGGTGACTAAGGTGGTTTTGGCGTGGAGTTAGCTGTCCAAAAACCAAAAGTGACCAAAAACCATGCGGAAGATATTTTTGGTATGTTTCAGGCAAAAAAAGGCACAAATATCGTAGCAATGCTATAAACCATGACACAACACATTCCGATGATAAACTACATCCTCCATATCTGCTGAAGTTTGAGAACGAACGCAGAAGAAGAAGATGTATTTCTGAAAGTGTACAGTAAATGTGTACAGTGTAATCCATGTATAACCAATTGTCATAGACTGAAACAATATCTCTGTAATAACTAAACATTCTATAAGCAGTGGAATTTCATTATACCAACTTAGTCTGGACTGATGAAATATGTATGCAATAACAGAAATCCACTATATACAGTACATACAATAAAGGATAAATAACTGTGGAAATTTTGAAGTTTGTTATATTGAGAAATTTGTTATTAAAATGCGCTATAGAGGGAATCTACTGTATACAATTACAACGGAATTCTGTTATAACAACTTGGTCAGGACCAACAAAATATATATGTAATAAACGAAATTTGCTATATACAGTACAAACAATATAGAATATAATTGGAGATTTAGAAAAGTTTTGTGAAATAAGAACTGTTTACTAGCAGTGTTACCATTTATTGATTCAGTCAGTCAGTCAGTTCCTCTTTTGTCAAGTTTGGCGGATGCCATAGTTCTCCATGCCTGTTGATTTTAGTTCATTCATAAAAGTTCTTCTGAACATATTTATTGATTACTTTATGTTAAATAAGGAAAATGTATAATAAAATGTCTACGCTCTACAAGAATTCCAATGTATTTATTTACAAACTATCTTTTTTTTTTTTGGTGAGCTTTCCCATACAGCAGATCTATTTATAGCACATACTTTTCTAACACATTTCCATATTTAACACTTTTCAGAATTCCTAATTGTATTTATTCTTTATTATTTGTACTGTATATAGTTAATTTCTATTATATATATAATTTGTCGGTCTGGACCACGTTGTTATAACAGAACTCATGCGATATATTCAATATTTTGTCGGTCTGGACCACGTTGTTATAACAGAACTCATGCTATATATTCCATATGTACGCTACTAGTAAATTCTGTTTATTTCACAGAATCTGGAGTATTTAAAAACGTATATCATTACAAAGACCCATAGGCACACAGTCGATTCCAGCTGACGATACAGAAGCCTATCATTCTTCTCGTGTGATGGTTGGGTCAGAATCTAAACAGTCTCCTCTCTCCAACTCCTTTACTCTATTTGTTTATATCCCATAACCTGTCTCACCTTCACTATCTCTCCAACTCTCATTACTCCACTTCTCATTGTTCTCTCCAACTCTCATTGCTTCACTTCTCATTGTTCTCTCCAACTCTCATTGCTTCACTTCTCATTGTTCTCTCCAACTCTCATTGCTTCACTTCTCTTTGTTCTCTCCAACTCTCATTGTTTCACTTCTCTTTGTTCTCTACAACTCTCATTGTTTCACTTCTCTTTGTTCTCTCCAACTCTCATTGTTTCACTTCTCTTTGTTCTCTACAACTCTCATTGCTTCACTTCTCATTGTTCTCTTCAACTCTCATTGTTCTCTCCAACTCTCATTGCTTCACTTCTCTTTGTTCTCTCCAACTCTCATTGTTCCACTTCTCATTGTTCTCTTCAAATTTCTTGTTCTCACTCTGACTCTCACTCCATACCCCCCTCACTCATAGCATCTCACTTCTTTTCCTCACAACCATCTGTCCCTCATTCTCCCAACCACTCTCATCTACTCTCAACACACACACACAACATCCATCTTAAAACACATCAAACAACAAAGAACATAAAACAAAACACACATATATTATATACAGGCCATCTGTAGCCAACGTTTAGTGAAACACCATAGAAATATCAAAGGTTAGTAACATTGAAAAAAAAAACAAGTTATCACCATTTAACGACACTTGAGTAAGGCATCTAATAGAACAGAACCAACAAACGGTCAATGAAACCGTGAGTCAACAATTGTACAACAGAATGGAAATCACAAGATTAACCCCTTCTAGCCTTGTTCAGTGATGGACATATCTAAGACAGAAATATAATTGAGAGAAAACAAACAAAACTTGAAGGTAGTTGTAGCAAGATTATCTGGACTATAACCTCCATGATTATTTTAACAGTAACTCTCCCTGATATAACTTATAGGGACTAGCATCCGCAGCTGTAAAGTGTCTGCTTTGCCAAAACGACGCTTTTAACTACCTACCTATCAACCAATGAAAATATGTTTAGACACATTTCTTGCACTATTTATTCCTTCTACTTATCCAATTTTTGGTTTTACTTCTTAGTTGAGGTGACTACTCGATGACATGACAATCTTAAGTTAGATCAACTTCCACAAATATCTTATCTAACAGTTTCATTGATGCTTTTCTGAGTATATCATCTACAATGTTACCACCAAGCTGAGCTGCTACCGTGTGCTAGCGCAAAAATATGTATCCCTTGCTTTTAGAGTTTGGACTTGACACAGAATATTTGTGTACATAAATTTATGTAAAAGTTTCTAACATGCAAAATAGAATTTGTGTGAATTTTCATGTAATTTATCATGAAGACGACCAACTTTTGTTTAGGTAGAAATGTCGCACAGAAAAAGGTGATATTTGAAATGTATCATCTGTCACGGAGATAGATTTTTGCTGACAAGCAAACTTGTCTTAGAGGTGACATTGAGATAGATTTTTGCTGACAAGCACACTTGTCTTAGAGGTGACATTGAGATTCATCTGTATGTCAGAACTGCAAGATTTTATTGATTATGTTGATTTCAATGAATTAGACTTGAGCAATGATTTATAAAACCTTTCTGCTGAAGGGACATCCAATGGTGTAGTGGTTAAAATATTTGCTTTATGTTCATGAGGTTAAAGATTGAATACTGGGCAGAAATATGTCTGCCAAGGGTATAAATATAGCTCTCAGCATATATTTGAGCTGACAGTCCTCATCAAGTTTTTATTCTGTGTTGTCTGTCCAGTACCTGTCACTATGACAACTGTCACTAGTACTGTCACTATGGCACAGCTGACCAATAGATAACTTCATAGCTCAAGTCTTAATCCAAGAAAAGACCTCATTAAAAAATGCACATGTAAGACATGTATTGTCATTCAATTTTTAAACCACACCTCGTGAAGACAAACCACCACACCTCGTGAAGACAAACCACCACATTGCGAGACACACCACCAACTTGTGCAGACCATACAAATTCCTCCACTACTTTCCCACAGATATCGCTAACAATCTATTTTTCTATGGACATTCCCTTACAATCTATTTTGCTACAAATATTTTCTAACAATCTACTTTGCCACGGATATCCCCTAACAGGTTGTTTCACCTTCAAGAGCAGGTTTCACCTTCGGGAGATCAGAAGCAGGTGATTTCACTTTTGGGAGATCAGGAGCAGGTGATTTCACTTTTGGGAGATCAGGAGTAGGTAGTTTCACTTTTGGGAGATCAGAAGCAGGTGATTTCACTTTTGGGAGATCAGGAGCAGGTAGTTTCACCTTCGGGAGATCAGGTGCTGGTGGTTTCAGAATTTCAGACATAACTGGACCAGTTAGGTAGGTGACGTGAAAAATCAGAACAAGTCAACCCAACCCAAGCACCAGTAACATGTGCAGTGAGGCCCAACATCACATCCCCCAATATGATGTGGTAAATAGAAAATTGTAATTTACTTCAATAAATCTTCCCCTTATGTACCCCTAACCTCCTAATAAAGATTTCCCTTATGTGCACCTTGCTTTCCAATAAAATATCCCCTTTTGCACTCCATACCTCCCAATAGATCATGCAACTGTAGCTCAAGCTATAATCCATTAAAAACTGCACATATGAACCACCATTTTCCAATTTCTAAATCAACAATGTCTTGGCCACATAGAAAATGTCTTGACCTCTTTACCACAGAGATCTTTTGATATCATAGCAAGGGCATACAATGCAGTGAGATATTTGTAACATACAATCTGCTATAAAAATAAATATAACAAGGGAGTTGGTAAAAGTTCATTATTAGCACCCCAAAACAGGTAAAATGTTAGAACTAATGTCCTATGTACTCAAATCACCTACTCCCTAATGTTCCATATACTCAAATCACCTACTCCCTAATGTTCTATGTACTCAAATCATCTACTCCCTAATGTTCCATGTACTCAAATCACCTACTCCCTAATGTTCCATGTACTCAAATCACCTACTCCCTAATGTTCTATGTACTCAAATCACCTACTCCCTAATGTTCCATGTACTCAAACCTACCTACTCCCTAATGTTCTATGTACTCAAATCACCTACTCCCTCAAAATATGATCTCATTCAGCTTCTAGCAAATAGCTTGAGTGGTACAGCCACTTATACACAAGCAGTGAAATATATTTACAATTTTCTTTAAACTTCAGAAGTTTGAGTACCAATTTTCCATGAACTTCAGAAGTCTGAGTACCAATTTTCCATGAACTTCAGAAGTCTGAGTACCAATTTTCCATGAACTTCAGAAGTCTGAGTACCAATTTTCCATGAACTTCAGAAGTCTTCATACCAATTTTCCACGAACTTCAGAAGTCTGAGTACCAATTTTCCATGAACTTCAGAAGTCTGAGTACCAATTTTCCATGAACTTCAGAAGTCTGAGTACCAATTTTCCATGAACTTCAGAAGTCTTCATACCAATTTTCCACGAACTTCAGAAGTCTGAGTACCAATTTTCCATGAACTTCAGAAGTCTGAGTACCAATTTTCCATGAACTTCAGAAGTCTGAGTACCAATTTTCCATGAACTTCAGAAGTCTTCATACCAATTTTCCATGAACTTCAGAAGTCTGAGTACCAATTTCCAGAATAAAAAAAGCACATGTGAGTGCTTAAGCACAGCTTGCAGCCATTGATCCATACTGACTGTTATAACAAACATTTACATGTCACCATATATGTATATTTAATGTCCTCTATGTTATCATTGTACATTTATGTTCCATTTTCATTGTATATTTTGTCCCATATTTTCAGTTTATATTTAATGTCCCCTGTTTTCATTGTACCTTTAATGTCCCTATTTCATTGTATATGTAATGTCCCTTATGTTTTCATTGTACATTTAATGTCCCCTATGTTTTCATCAAGCATGTTCCTCACAATATATGAAGCCAACACCCTCAACACATTTTCTCACCACACATTAAATCATCAATTTTTGTGTAAACTATGTACCGTAGGTAAAACATTTGTAGCTGTAATATTCAATCTCAACTTTTACCTTCAATTTTTTTTGAATGGTCATATGGCCTGATATACCAGTAATTTAGACTGACTTGCACTTGTAGTTTAAAAAATCAGCAAGAGGAACAAATAGGAGGATTTAATTCCCTACCTGCAAATCAGGGTTGTCAGAATTAGACCTTTTCCAAAAGTTTTTCATATTTAAATGTCACTGGCTATGAAATGTATGTTCTGGTAATGTTTGGTCAATATAAGAATATATTCAAAGTTATATATAATATTAGAAGCATCTAAGATTTATTCGTTAAGAAACATCATGCAGAAAATGGGATTTGAACCGGGTCTACTCAGATGACACCCACTCGTCTCGCAACTTGAATCAACACATTTTCAGTCTTCAACCACACTGAATCAATAAAAGAAATTTGTGATTTTAATCAAGGCTTTCAATGTGTATATTCCCAAGTTATTATGAATATGCACTGGTCGATTGACATACAGCGAAAATTTTGTGGATATCTGAGAATTTATATACCTGTGCAGCGTGTGTGTTGTTGCTTGTGTGTCCACCGACCGGTCCATATTCTAGAGAGCTTGAATATTGTAGCTTGAAAATACACACGTTGAAAGTCTGGACTGAAATCACATATTTTTTAGGATGAGGTGTTGTCGAAGATTGAAATGGTGTTGACTCAAGTTGCGAGACAAGTGGGTGCCATCTAAGCGGATCTGGTTTAAATCCTGTTTGCTGAATGAATTTTTCTGTATTAAAAGTTATCAGTGTAGCCATATTTTGGCTGAAATTATATAACTATATTGACTATAATCACTTTCTATAATCTGTCCTTTATTTATCTCTATTAACTGCTGGCTCTGTGGCAAAGAGCACGTCCTGTGATGGCCAAGGTGCCGAGTTTGATCCCCGTCACAGGCATTTGAGCACCCAGAATGTTCAGAAAGCAATGGCAAACTACTAAACATATTTATATTGCCTAGAAAATCACTACAGCCAAAACATGTTGGGTTGATGGCTACGTCATGAATAGGATATGCCACCTATTTAAAAAAAAAATTATCTGGCAACCCTGATGCTGACTAACTATTTAATGGTTTGGGAGAAATGATGTGAAGACACTTTCTTGAGATTTATGAGGAGACACTTTCTTGAGATTTATGAGGAGACACTTTCTTGAGATTTATGAGGAGACACTTTCTTGAGATTTATGAGGAGACACTTTCTTGAGATTTATGAGGAGACACTTTCTTGAGATTTATGAGGAGACACTTTCTTGAGATTTATGAGGAGACACTTTCTTGAGATTTATGAGGAGACACTTTCTTGAGATTTATGAGGAGACACTTTCTTGAGATTTATGAGGAGACACTTTCTTGAGATTTATGAGGAGACACTTTCTTGAGATTTATGAGGAGACACTTTCTTGAGATTTATGAGGAGACACTTTCTTGAGATTTATGAGGAGACACTTTCTTGAGATTTATGTGACGACACTTTCTTGAGATTTATGAGGAGACTAGTCTTGTGGTTAGGCTGAAGGTCTTTCAGTGAATCAACAAACCCTGCTTGACATGATCTAACTTTGGTAAGGTGATAGTGAATTAATTTTTAGAACGTTTGAATATTTGTCCAGTAAGGCAGTAGAATGGTTGATGGAAAGGATGCCAGTTATGAAAAAAATATAATTCATTGTCAAAGTACAGGAATAGTACGTGTGGGAGTTGAGACCAGGCCTGGAGTACCTAAGTTGTCCACGGCAGTTGAGTTTGAGGTTGAGAAAGTTCCAACTAGAGGAGACATGGCTAAAGGTCCGTTAAAGAATCCAGGGAATTGGAAAGCTGAATTTGATGTGTTTAAGTGTGGGCTCATTGTTGTTACGGGACTTAGGGAGCTCCAGAAGTGAACTGGATGCATGGGACTTGTGAGAAACAGTGGAGTTGGGATACCATGGAAGGCAGACATCGGGTGTTTAGCTGTTGGGGAGATAATTGACATGTGTGTTGAAACTGGTGTCAGAGGTGAACTGCCAATATGACCTGGACCCAGAGTTGGCACTCCAAGGGTTATAGGACAAGGTTTTGGCTTACTATTAGAGGAGGTTGTAGTTAATGGATTAGTTATTGATTGTGCTACGGATGTTGTTGAAGTATTGGTGGTGTGATTTCTACTAGTATAATTTGTTGTTGTGGGAGAAGTAGATATGGGTCGTGAGGAAGGTGAGGATGCAGGAGGAGGTGGTGGAAGGGATGAGAATGTGGAGACTTTGACCAAGTTCATGGCTGTCATTGGTGGCGATGGGTTGCTTAGTTGAGGGGAGTACTCCCTGTTGCTATCACTAAAAACAGGGCTGGCACTACGGCCTCTGGGAGTACACACACGAATCTCCGGGTTTGTGTTGCCGCTGTATACAGAAGTGTGGGCTAAGGACATGCTGTCATTACTGCTTGATGCACGAGGTGGTATGTTCAGTGCTTCTCTGTCACGGTAGGCTGCTGCTGAGTGCTGCGAGTCCAGACTAAGGTACAGAGGTGTCCAGGCACTTCTATTACTTTGTGTGATCTCTTTCAGCCCATGGTGGTGGGCACCATGAGAATAAACCTGGGAGTATGAAAGGATATGGTGAGAAATATGTGGTTGTGGAGAGTGACGATTGGCGCGGCTCTGAGTAGGAGACAGAGGCATCAGGTGGGGAGATGGATGAGATACTCTGTGAGGATCCAGATTTTCTCGTTCTTTCTCATCTTTAAGAAAGTATAACTCGGTGGATTGTCTACATATATCAACCTCTCTTTGCTGTCCCAGAGACAACCCTTCATTGCTGTCTTCATTCTTTACCAGCTGCTGTTCTTGGTCTTGTTTCTGCTCTGAGTACTTTACAGCAGCATCCTGACTGGCTTTAATTTCATGCGCATTGTATGAGGCAAAATGTGGAAGGACTCTCTGTCCATACTCGTGAGCAATAGACTCCATTTTGACCTGCAAAAAACATCACAAACACATTTCAGATAATAAACATCAAACATGTTCACTGTCAACAGCATGAATAGGAAAACTGACAAATTTGAATTACCCATTAGCTTCTTAGACAAGATTCTACAAATTTTATCCACCTCATCTCAAACTGACACATACATCTGAATATCCTATCCATGTATCCTCTCAAACTGAAAGACATCTTAATATCCACATCTGATTTCAAATTGATATTTTATCCACATCTAAAAATTACACATACATCTGAATATCTTATCCACATCGCTTTCCTTGTGGCTTCTATTCTCACACCATTCCTGCACATGATGTTACCTCAAGTGTTGTGCTACCGTCGCATGCACTCAAGAGACATGCTTTACTTCTCTGGTAACTGGCTTATTATTCACACATGAGTCAGCTTTCTGACATGATAACCCGGCAGCCCAAGCAATATGTTTCGTACACTGTGACTGAGACAGCATTTTGGTTTCTAGCTACAGAATGGTGTTATCAGAGATACTGTTTGAATCTCTAAAAATTGTGTGGTGATTTCGGAGGCCGCTCTAAGGCTTGAGTGCTGGCGGGATGACTCACACTTGTTAACCGGCCGACAGACTCTCCTTCCTTCTGCTCGAGGGCATGGCACATCACCTCTGAAACAGACCTGGTGTTCCACTCATGAGCAGCTGGGGTGGTGACCACGGACCAGTATTTTTGTAAATACGCAGTGAGTTTGTCGGGGACAGAGGCGCGCTCACTGGGTAGAACTATAGGAGGGTGGACTGGGGGGGTGGGGTGTACCAGCATTTGGCAGTGTTCTGGCTGGGGACATTGATGTGGGTGGGGACGTCAAAGGAGTATTGGGTGAATTTAACGGATGCGTGCTGCATGCTACGGGGGAGGCTATGCCTGGGGGGGGGCACGTGGAGAGATTGCAAAATCACAGGGTTAGCTCAGGAGTGTATGGGAGGGTAAAAGCATACCTGCGTGGTAGAAAAGCCGGGGTGCAATTGGATGGTCGCAAGAGTGCGAGAGTCCTGGGGTCCGGGGGGGAGGGGGAACAGCGGGCGTGTACTGTCGCCCACCTGCCACACGGGATCAAAGTGGCAATGTATGCTAGCAGCCTGGTGGCCACTGGACAAATACATAGAGCTATTGATGCCTTAATCTTATGGGCAAATAGATGGTGCGTCAGCGTTAACACAAGTAAGTGCAGCATTGCACTCTTTGCCCTCTCGTCGAGACAGTGGTGTCCATGGGACATGTGGGTCAGGGTGTGCACAGAGGGGTTGGTGTGGTTGGGAATGGGGTTGCAAGTTTATGTGTGGAGCGTCTACATGGGTCTGGAGATGCGGTTGGAGTGCCAACAGGGAAGTTCTGCAGTGGTTGTGGTGCAGAGGTCCAGGCGGCAACTGGGGGGCTGCCGGATTCCGGCCCACAGCCTGTGGTGTTCCTGATGGGTGCGGGATCGAGTCTTCGAGCTCTCCAGTCTGGAAAACTAACAGACTTACAGAAACTACTTAATGAACTGTTTTGCTGGTGTGGGGTGGCCGTGCAGTGGGTGTCTCTCGCTGTAGAGTGCAGGGAGGTGGGGGCAGACCGGCTGGCTGAGGAAGGTGCTGCCGGCTGAGTGTGCCGGTCGCGTGCCGTCAGGGGAGAAAAATGATCGGGTCAGTGGGAGAGCCACAAACGCCGACTCACGATGACTATCATATTGTGAATAGATCAAAGCGAGTTTTAATTCTGCATTTCGGAGCAGGATACAACAGACTCCGAAGTCACATGTACACAAAGTTCAAAATTGGCAACACGGCCATGTGTGCATGTGGACAGGTAGCACAAAGTACCAAGCATGTACTTCAAGATTGTTCTGAGTATGAAACGCTAAGGCAGGCATACTGGCGAGAGGAAACAACACTGTGGTCGGAGCTCTGTGGACCAATGTGTGATCTACAAGAGACAGTGAGTTTTATTAAGGAGACAGAGTTACATATATAGACATGTTTCAAGTGAACGAAAGAAGGATCTCGAAGAATGTACAACTTTATGGATTGTTTACATATATCAACCTTTCTTTGCTGTCCCAGAAACAACCCGTCATTGCTGTCTTCATTCTTTACCAGCTGCTGTTCTTGGTCTTGCTGTTGTTTCTGCTCTGAGTACTTTACAGCAGCATCCTGACTGGCTTTAATTTCATGCGCATTGTATGAGGCAAAATGTGGAAGGACTCTCTGTCCATACTCGTGAGCAATAGACTCCATTTTGACCTGCAGAAAACATCACAAACACATTTCAGATAATAAACATCAAACATGTTCACTGTCAACAGCATGAATAGGAAAACTGACAAATTTGAATTACCCATTAGCTTCTTAGACAAGATTCTACAAATTGTATCCACCTCATCTCAAACTGACACATACATCTGAATAACCTATCCATGTATCCTCTTAAATTGGAAGACATCTTAATATCTTATCCACATCTGTTTTCAAATTGACACATGCATCTGAATATCTATCCACATCTCATTTCAAATTCCCACATTTTCCTTGTACCATAATGGAATTGTATCCTGTTTTTACCTTTCGACACAACCTGTTTTTACCTTTCGACACAACCTGTTTTTACCTTTCGACACAACCTGTTTTTACCTTTCGACACAACCTGTTTTGCCCCAAGACAGAAAATGTGTTCTTGAGCATGAACATTGCTGTCCATGTAGTTTCTATTCTCTCAATATTCTTGTGCATGATTCTACCCTTAAGTGCTACCATTGCATGCACTCAATAAACATGCTTTAATTCTCGGGTAACTCTTGCTCGTTATTCAGGCATTAGTCAACTTTCTGACATGATAACCTGGCAGCAAAAGCAAGCTGGTTCTTACACTGTACTGCAATAGTATTTTGGCTTGTGGCTACAGAGAGGTGTTAGAGATATTTTATTGTCGTGTGCTATGAATTCTCATTCTGCCTTGGACTACACTACCTGGACAAGTTTCACAAAGCATTGGCCAGAATCCTTCTAACAAGCTTCAAAGCAGTCAGTTTCCAGGGTGCATGACCAGAAGGTGCTTATGTTATGTTATGTTACTCCAGGGCCATAGGCGGCACATAGGGTTGAAACCATAGCTTTCCATTTCTGTCTTTGTGGTGCCAGGTCTTTCAACTCTTGCGTGTTGTTTAGATTAATTGACACGCCTTCTCTATTAATGGTTCTTTGTAGAGTTTCTCTAGGTCTCCATCTCTTATTACTCTGGGTGGCACCCAATATAGTGACTGCTGGGGAATTCTTAGGGTGTTCATTCTGAGAACATGGCAGATGTAAGTCCAATACTTTTGTCTAATGAAGGAAGATATATAGGTTTGTTTGCTTTCCTCTCTTATAGTAGTGTTAGATTGAAAGTCACTCCACTTAACATTCAGAATGGTATCCACTTAAGATTCAGAATGGTATCCACTTAAAAAAGAATGGAAAACTAAGAAGTAGAAGATCACAGTAAAATGGAAGCAACCCCTCATTGTATCCTTAAGGATACCTCCGCAGCTAAGGGGTTAAGAATTGTCTAAAATTGATGCAGTTAAAGATAACAGAAAATAATAAATAGCTAAACCAAATGATTACCTTAAAAGGCACTTTTGTCTCAGTTTTTACAATCTCTGGGAAAGAAACAAACTTGTAGACAAACTTCTGTCCCAGAGATTTCTTAATGATGTTCTTGTCGTAGTAGTAGCGCAGAGCTCGGCTCAGCTTGTCGTAGTTCATGTTGTGTTTGTTCTTTCGGAGCCCCCACAATCTGGCTACTTCTTCAGCATTGATTAGTTTGAACTCTCCCTCTTGGCTGGTCCAGTGAATTATATTCTGGTGCTGGTTGCTGAGTAGGAGCTCCAGAAGGAACTGCCACAGGGTTATGTTTGAATCCATGACTGAGGAAGAAAACAAGACAGAACATTTCAATACAGATGTCATGTGACATGTCATTTTAGTTGTTCGTGTTCATTCTTACACTCACGCTAGATCTCTTTTGTAGCAGTACTCTCTTGAAACAGGACACAAGGTCCTACTAGATCTCTCTTGTAACAGGACACATGGTCCTATTAGATCTCTCTTGTAACAGGACACATGGTCCTACTAGATCTCTCTTGTAACAGGACACATGGTACTACTAGATCTCTTTTGTAACAGTGCACATGGTCCTACTAGATCTCTCTTGTAACAGTGCACATGGTCCTACTAGATCTCTCTTGTAACAGTGCACATGGTCCTACTAGATCTCTCTTGTAACAGTGCACATGGTATTACTAGATCTCTCTTGTAACAGTGCACATGGTCCTACTAGATCTCTCTTGTAACAGGACACATGGTATTACTAGATCTCTCTTGTAACAGTGCACATGGTCCTACTAGATCTCTTGTGTAACAGTGCACATGGTATTACTAGATCTCTCTTGTAACAGTGCACATGGTCCTACTAGATCTCTCTTGTAACAGGACACATGGTCCTACTAGATCTCTCTTGTAACAGTGCACATGGTCCTACTAGATCTCTCTTGTAACAGTGCACATGGTCCTACTAGATCTCTCTTGTAACAGTGCACATGGTCCTACTAGATCTCTCTTGTAACAGTGCACATGGTCCTACTAGATCTCTCTTGTAACAGTGCACATGGTCCTACTAGATCTCTCTTGTAACAGTGCACATGGTATTACTAGATCTCTCTTGTAACAGTGCACATGGTCCTACTAGATCTCTCTTGTAACAGGACACATGGTATTACTAGATCTCTCTTGTAACAGTGCACATGGTCCTACTAGATCTCTTGTGTAACAGTGCACATGGTATTACTAGATCTCTCTTGTAACAGTGCACATGGTCCTACTAGATCTCTCTTGTAACAGTGCACATGGTCCTACTAGATCTCTCTTGTAACAGTGCACATGGTCCTACTAGATCTCTCTTGTAACAGTGCACATGGTCCTACTAGATCTCTCTTGTAACAGTGCACATGGTCCTACTAGATCTCTCTTGTAACAGTGCACATGGTCCTACTAGATCTCTCTTGTAACAGTGCACATGGTATTACTAGATCTCTCTTGTAACATTGCACATGGTCCTACTAGATCTCTCTTGTAACAGGACACATGGTCCTACTAGATCTCTCTTGTAACAGTGCACATGGTCCTACTAGATCTCTCTTGTAACAGGACACATGGTATTACTAGATCTCTCTTGTAACAGTGCACATGGTCCTACTAGATCCCTCTTGTAACAGGACACATGGCCGTACTAGATTTTCACGAGGATATATTCCAGAGAACTAAGATACTTTGTGTCAATGGCATGACACATCCAATTTCGGCAATTGCCAAAACACTAATAAGGGGCCGTCTATAAATTGTGTCAACAATTAGATAGACCTCTGAATAAAGTGTGACAATTGTTGACAAGGATGAAGCGTTTGACAAACGTCGACTATATTGTTTTTTTCTGCACCCATTATTGTTTTTTACTGTGACAACCAACAGACAGACAAGTGGACAGCTGTGACAATCAACAGACAGACAAGTGGACAGCTGTGACAATCAACAACGAGTGGACAGCTGTGACAACCAACAGACAGACAAGTGGACAGCTGTGACAATCAACAGACAGACAAGTGGACAGCTGTGACAATCAACAGACAGACAAGTGGACAGCTGTGACAATCAACAGACAGACAAGTGGACAGCTGTGACAATCAACAGACAGACAAGTGGACAGCTGTGACAATCAACAACGAGTGGACAGCTGTGACAATCAACAGACAGACAAGTGGACAGCTGTGACAACCAACAGACAGACAAGTGGACAGCTGTGACAATCAACAGACAGACAAGTGGACAGCTGTGACAATCAACAACGAGTGGACAGCTGTGACAACCAACAGACAGACAAGTGGACAGCTGTGACAACCAACAGACAGACAAGTGGACAGCTGTGACAACCAACAGACAGACAAGTGGACAGCTGTGACAACCAACAGACAGGCGAGTGTGCAGCCGTGACAACAAAGACACATTTGATTGGGCGTTGAAAGAGTGAAATATGTGACGAAGGTTACCTAATAATATTAGAAAAAGACAAGTCTTAATTTCTTGGAGACACATTGAGGAGACAGGAAGATCTAGAGAACATATTTACTACGGACAAGAATAAAGGAGGAGTTACCGAAGAAGACCCCAGCGTGATAAAATATTAGATACTTTAACATCGCGGCATGGCAACAAAAACACGGCAGCGTCGATTCTAATGCAATATACTAGAAATAGAGATGGGTGGACATCCATGATCGCCTGAGCTAGTCGGCACGACACCTCACGATGATGATTCTTCTTCTTGATTCTTCCATATTAGAAACTGGCCTCACAGCACGTGGGGCATTACCATAAGTGCTCCGCCCTCCGTTCCAGCAGCCATCCGACTCGATGGTGTTTCGAGTGTAATGTAGCTTAAACATACGTCGACATCAGGGCACAACTCTGGCCCTTGCGACAGATTTTTGTTGTTGTTACGCCCTCCTACGCCGTGCCCGTAACTAGTTCAAGCACAACATCGGCCTGCCGGAACAACATGGTAACTGTTATCGAAGGTTACGACTACGGGATTGTATAGATGACGTGTAATGAAGCTTCTATAAGAAGATAACCTCAATATAAAGGCATGTCATCTACTAAGGTTTTCTGTTGCATGGTTGGTTTGTCTAGTGAGCCATTGGTGAGACCCACAGACGTAACCGCATGCGCACGAGTTCTCCCGGAGATCCTCTATGAAATCCTATAGGAGATTTGATTTTAGAACTAGGACGACCAAGATATTGATAGATAGAAAACATAGCGTAGAAAACAGCAGATATCTTTAGAAATCTAACACAGATAGAAAACATAACAGAAATCTAACACAGATAGAAAACAATAGAAGACTAACAAGGATAGAAAATAAAAATAGAAGAAATCTAATAAAGATAAGAAAACAGCAGAAATAAAATAATGTTAGAAAAAAAAAACTTACATCTAATAAAGATAAGAAAACAGCAGAAATAAAATAATGTTAGAAAAAAAAAACTTACATCTAATAAAGATAAGAAAACAGCAGAAATAAAATAATGTTAGAAAAAAAAAACTTACATCTAATAAAGATAAGAAAACAGCAAAAATTAAACAAAGATAAAAAGCATATCTCTAACAAAAATAAGAAAACAGCAGAAACCAAACGAAGATCGAAAACAGCAGAAATGTCATTGTCCCTAACACTGAACATAAATACAATATATATATATATAATATTAGCACGATACATGATACTAAAACGCCCACTGAAAACTGTTAGGTATACATTCTGAGGCAGATATATAATCACCCAATTTCTCTGCTATCGACATGCTTAGCAAACACAAGTTGCCCCCAATTTTAACTATATCCCCCCCCCCCCCCCCCCCACAAAACAAACTTTATTAGAATATGCGACATATCGCTGAGAACTGGCATCTCTAGATCGAAGGCTAATTGTTGTCCTTATCTGGAGAGAATTTAACAATATTTTAAAAAAAGAATACAACTATAGAAGGCAGATGAAAATAATTGTGCAGAAATCGAAGCCAGAAGTAGGTAACAAGAAAGTGGAAATTGTCATATTGGAAATCTCTACAAGTTTAGATAAATGCTAACAGAGCTGACTTGGAGACTTTCAAGGGCGTATGTATAAACATATGTCGATTATAGTTCTCCTCAAGTAGTCTGAGTGGAAGAGGCCGATGTATTATCTAAGGGTAGTAGCGGGTAGGGAATCTGAATGGTGATCTTATCGAGGGCGGTAGCGGGTAGGGAATCTGAAGGCTTTTTATCAAGGGCGGTTGCGGGTAGGGAATCTGAAGGTTTCTTATCGAGGGCGGTAGCTGGTAGGGAATGTGAACGCTTCTTATCAAGGGCGGTAGCTGGTAGGGAATCTGAAGGTTTCTTATCAAGGGCGGTAGCGGGTAGGGAATCTGAAGGTTTCTTATCGAGGGCGGTAGCGGGTAGGGAATCTGAAGGCTTCTTATCAAGGGCGGTAGGGAATCTGAAGGCTTTTTATCAAGGGCGGTAGCTGGTAGGGAATCTCAAGGCTTCTTATCGAGGGCGGTAGCTGGTAGAGAATCTGAAGGTTTCTTATCAAGGGCGGTAGCGGGTAGGGAATCTGAAGGCTTTTTATCAAGGGCGGTAGAGGGTAGGGAATCTGAAGGTTTCTTATCGAGGGCGGTAGCTGGTAGGGAATCTGAAGGCTTCTTATCAAGGGCGGTAGCTGGTAGGGAATCTGAAGGCTTCTTATCAAGGGCGGTAGGGGGTAGGGAATCTGAAGGCTTTTTATCAAGGGCGGTAGCTAGTAGGGAATCTCAAGGCTTCTTATCGAGGGCGGTAGCTGGTAGAGAATCTGAAGGTTTCTTATCAAGGGCGGTAGCGGGTAGGGAATCTGAAGGTTTCTTATCGAGGGCGGTAGCGGGTAGGGATTCTGAAGGTTTCTTATCAAGGGCGGTAGAGGGTAGGAAATCTGAAGGTTTCTTACCAAGGGCGGTAGCGGGTAAGGAATCTGAAGGTTTCTTATCAAGGGCGGTAGCGGTTAGAGAATCTGAAGGTTTCTTATCGAGGGCGGTAGCTGGTAGGGAATCTGAAGGTTTCTTATCAAGGGAGGTAGCGGGTAGATAATTTGAAGGTTTCTTATCGAGGGCGGTAGCGGGTAGATAATCTGAAGGTTTCTTATCAAAGGCGGTAGCGGGTAGATAATTTGAAGGTTTCTTATCGAGGGCGGTAGCGGGTAGATAATCTGAAGGTTTCCTATCAAGGGCGGTAGCGGGTAGATAATCTGAAGGCTTCTTATGATGATCTTATCACATGATCTGTGAAAACTACGAACCTGACTTTCCCTAGTTATATATCAAGGTGTATGGACATAAATAAATAGTGGAGGCGGCGGTTCAAGTAATACTGCGATCACGATCTGAGTACTCTTAAATCTACTGAGGTGAGGAGGTGGTCCCTCGTGTATTATCTATTAAAGAATGAAGGTGGTCGCTCACGCATTATCTATTGAGGGGGATATAAGTGATCTCCCATGCATTATCTACCTTGATGTTTCAACAGCGAACCATAAACCCAAATCATGTATTGAAAACATCCAATCACAAGTGATATCGTTTTATTTGGTTTGAGTCATTGATATAAAAACAATTCAATGTAACCATACAGTGACACAAATAGTTATTCACCAGTAAAACTAACACTATCATTTACTCGTTCCGTAGGCAACCGATCTACGAGACTGCGGCCGAGTACATATTGTAATAAGCACTCACAAGCTGCGTAATATGGATTTGGAAACTGACACGCAAGAAAATGGCACAGACAAAATACAAAATGAATATTAAACGTGATGTAAGTAAGAGCACATGATACAATCTATGATAGTCATTATATTGTAAATACATGTATTATCTGAAAACGACATCAGTTACAAAATTTGTCATTAAGTGTTTGTATGAATACAAAAGGAAAACAATACGTGGTTGATTCTTTATAACCAGTATTTCTGGGCAGGTTGGATTGAAGATGGGTTCTTATGGAGGGGTACAAATATTAACAATACAGATAATACACTTCATTAAGACGTCTGTTTGTATATGTGGATATATTTTCATCTACTTTTTTGTATTTATTTTCATCTTCGTTTTAAGACTTCGTGAATCTGCTGTCAAATCGTGCCTACATAATGCAGATGGACATCCGTTTTCTAAAGTGGCCAAAATAAGCGTTACAGAGGCTTGATGACAATTTCACAAAGACAGACGCTTAACGAAACAGAGTGCTCCACAGATGTTATGCATAACTTGTTCAAGGTCCTTTGGGGCCAACCCAGGGTTTATTAAACATTTATATAAGACATCCAATATTTTATAGTAAACAAAAATGTAAATACAAAAAAAAAAATCGCTGTTGAAACATGAAGGTAGATAATGCATAGGAGATCACCTCCATTCCTGAATAGATAATGCGTGAGTTCTGGAACTGAGCCATCAATTTCACTGGCCTGGTTCACTTACCTTGGTTGCTAACGTAAGTCAATGATTTCCAGTATATACTATGTTGTCATTTAACTAGACTCATCTGTTTTCCTTTGCCATCACCACCACCAACAGCTGATTTCTGTGAGTTGATTGAAACTGCTGTGTGCGTATCTACTGCGTAGCATACTTACAACAATATAGTGTGTATCGAAAAATGCCAACGTTGATGATGAAGTGTATACAAAGATCGCCAAAGCAAGCAGTACTTTCGGCAGATTGTACGCAAATGTTTGGCGTAGAAATGGCATTAACCTACAGACTAAGCTGAAAGTTTACAGAGCAGTGGTACTTCCAGTGCTGCTATACGCTAGTGAAACATGGACTGTGTATAGACGTCATGTGAAAAAACTCAATCATTTTCATACACATTGTCTCAGAAAAGTTATGAACATCAGATGGCAAGACAAGATTCCAGATACCACTGTCCTTGATAGAGCTGGTATCCCAAGCATTGACACGATCCTGATGCAGAGACAGATTCGTTGGGCAGGTCATTTGGTGCGCATGCCAGACCATCGTCTGCCAAAGATACTTCTCTATGGTGAGCTAGAGAAGGGTATACGATCTCAAGGTGGCCAAAGGAAGCGCTACAAGGACTCGTTAAAGGACTCACTGAAAGCCTTTGAAATAGACCACGATACATGGGAAGAACTTGCACAAAATAGATCTACATGGCGTTCTAAAATAAAAAAGAGCGCATCATCTTGTGAAAAGAGAAATGCAGCAGCTCAACATCGGAGAGCAGCTAGAAAGTCACGGATAGACCAAGATCCGTCTACAGTCGTTATTCCATGTCCAAACTGTCCAAGGACATTTACAGCTCGAATAGGGCTCATTAGCCATCTACGAACTCATAATCAAGGACATAACTAAAATTGAATTTTCAAAAGTGGATGTAACAAATGGTCATCATCACTTGTGATGGACGAACAACAGTGTGTATCGATATTGCTGTCTGCTTACCAATGGTAGCTTGTGTTTATTGCTTCTATATTTTGTTATTGGCGGGAAAATAATAAACAACCTAAGATATGCAGATGGCACTGTTATGTTGGCAGAAAGTGAACATGAACTACAAAGACTAATAGATCAAGTCAATAAATAAATACAATAGACAGGATATAAACATATTTTTTTTTAAAAACATGATAATCAGCAAAGGCACATAGGAATATGAGCTAAACATAAAAATACATGGAGAGAAACTACAACTAGTAGAACACTATCAATATCTTGGTCACATAACCACAGATAATGGCAGATCTGAGACAGAAGTTAAAAGGAGAATAGGAATGGCTAAAAGTACCTTCAATGACATCAGGAAAATATTAACATTTAAACAAATTACAAACAAGCTAAAAATGAGAATTATAAAATTGCTATTTTATATTAGTGTATGGCTCAGAAACATGGACAAAAAACAAACAATTAGAAAACATAATTGATGCCTGTGAGATGTGAATAGCTGTGAATAGGGAGAACATCTTGGAAAGAGAAGAAAACAACAACAAAAAAGGTTCTAATATCACTTCGTATGAAGAAAGAATTATTAAAAGAAATAAAGATCAAACAAATACAAAATTTTGGACACATTAAAAGACATGACACATTGCTGAAGACCTTACTTGAAGGTAAAGTCGAGGGGTATTCAAGCAAGAGGTAGGCAGAGATACAAGTGGGAGTAACATAACGAGATGGTCAGGTTACAGTCTAGCAAAGTACAGTACCAAGACAAGAGACGGGATGTTGGAGGTTTGTTGCAGCCAATCTTCGTTGCGGAGACGACACTTAATGATGATTTTGCTATTTGGTGGTTAAGTCTACTTATCGATGGCTATTCTAGACCCCATCAGATTGGGGGGCTTTTACATAAGGCATTGGACACAGTCCAGTGTTAAAGCCTTCTGGGTAAGAAAGAAATTAATGGAGATTCCTCCCCCCGGCCGTTATCCTTTCTTTCTAAGTAGCAGCACGTATGAAGTAAGAGCAAAATACTTGCAATTCTCGGGGATAGCAACCAACCAATCGATGCAGTGTACTTATTGATGACGTAGTGTACTTATTGATGACGTTGTGTACTTATTGATGACGTAATGTACTTATTGATGACGTAGTGTACTTATTGATGACGTAGTGTGCCTATCGAAGGCGAATAAAGTGCACGGCGATTTGCAGAATACGCACACTTTATGTACAATACTGTGTCACACAAGTAAGCAGTAATTAGAAAATAACGTGTCCTATTTCAGTGTCAATTATAAGCGATGGATGCTGAAATGCGAAATCTGCTACTGATTTTTAAAATGCTTTCCATATAAATATAGATTAAGACAACGACCCACTTTCAGGAACGAGACAGTTGCCTGTTAAGCTTATTTACAGCCAGATTAAAATTGATGAGATGTCCCTTAAGCCAGTTAATTGTAGAGCTCGCAAGTTGACACGTATGGAAGTTGGCGATATATTAATGGCAGTTTTGGATTAGATTTAACGCGTGGATTGTGTTGCACGTAAAATTACATGAGGACGATGAAGAATTGTGTATGTCTTCGATAATAGATGTTGACATATCATCGAAATGCCACATATGCAGTCTCCGTAGATAAGAGAATATAATGCTATAAGATCCTCAATGAAGGAACTTGTAGAAGTAGAGAGAATGATATTAGAAAAAGAGTAAGATATATGGATACCGCATATGAGATAAGAATACACGGCAGAGATCATTGTAATACGGATATATTTATGCAATTGCAGGAACACAAGAAAATAGGGTACTTGGGTCCAATCCTAGAAGCAGGGTCTAATTTTCTCACTTTTTAAGTGCGCCGATCCGTATTTTTTTAAATAGTAATTTGTACGACTGTATTCCTAGTTTACACAATGGCTGCCGTAATTGAGCTTCCATCGATAAATTCATTATTGCCGTTACAATGTGTGTTCCCACATGAAAAAATATGTGTGGCACATACTTTGATGTTACCCTAAAACGTTGCGGTAAGCGCTTGCTGGTTCTGCACTGTTAAAAAGCATATTGAGCGGATGGGTAATTAATAAACACCGGTTTGGCTGTCTAGTTACTCTTTTAACTGTTTTTTTTAAACATTCATGTTTTTCATTATAAAAACATAAAACAAAGACGAAAAGTATCGTCTACCTTTTTGGGGATTCCCCATTTTCGTAATATTTATTGCGTTTCACCTTAATTTCGTTTCGTTTAATATGTAGGCCCGATTCCTAATCCTCTCAACCGGTACTTGTATTCAATTCTCTCACAGTTCAGATCCTTTAACTGCAAATTCCCATCAGTTACCTCAACGGGCTTTCATAGATTACTGTGCCACAAAGTAACCTCCCTAATCCGAACTTTCTCCAGATAATAAGCGCCTAACAACTGGTCACACTAAATGGCTGACATTTGACTTATTCATCCTTTTCAAGGCGTAAAACTCACAGTTTATAAAAAAGCACGACAGACTTAAGATTAAATAATGTTCGCTAAACCACAACTCATGTCTTAGCTGTGTCTAAACCACAACTCATGTCTTAGCTGTGTCTAAACCACAACTCATGTCTTAGCTGTGTCTAAACCACAACTCATGTCTTAGCTGTGTCTAAACCACAACTCATGTCTTAGCTGTGTCTAAACCACAACTCATGTCTTAGCTGTGTCTAAACCACAACTCATGTCTTAGCTGTGTCTAAACCACAACTCATGTCTTAGCTGTGTCTAAACCACAACTCATGTCTTAGCTGTGTCTAAACCACAACTCATGTCTTAGCTGTGTCTAAACCACAACTCATGTCTTAGCTGTGTCTAAACCACAACTCATGTCTTAGCTGTGTCTAAACCACAACTCATGTCTTAGCTGTGTCTAAACCACAACTCATGTCTTAGCTGTGTCTAAACCACAACTCATGTCTTAGCTGTGTCTAAACCACAACTCATGTCTTAGCTGTGTCTAAACCACAACTCATGTCTTAGCTGTGTCTAAACCACAACTCATGTCTTAGCTGTGTCTAAACCACAACTCATGTCTTAGCCCTTAACTGACTCCTTTTCCTTAAATTTATGAGATTCACTAGTCACTTTTAACATCCAGTACATTAAAAAATCGGATAAGTCGGGTCACTCAAGAGTCGTGACCAAATAGGCTTGTTTTGATTTTTCTGGTTATGTCTTATTTGTCGACTGGGTCACAGCTTATTCCAACTGAAATTGGAAACCAGTTTTTGAGTCACTCAAATGAAATTCTTCTTCTTCAGCGTTCATTCTCAAACTCCCGCTGGATCTCATGGATCATGGTCCTACTAAATTTCCAGCAGGTTGTAGTCCTGAGAATGAAAATGCGCAGTGTCGCAGTTTTATTTGCACCAATGGTCCGACACATCCGTCTTCGGCGGGCTCACTCAAAGGAAATAAGAATGTTCTATTTGGTAAGAATTTTGAGGCAATGCACTGATCACTAATAGAGACCACGTATTATGGCTGACATGACAGATAGACTAAAATAAAACTTATGAGTTACGACTGCAAGTCATCATCGGTGCATACCGAACAGGTCCATAAGTACTTCGATCCCGTCTCAACAAATCCATCCGAGTGTAGCGGCCGATAGTTCCAGTTCCATGCTGGTTTATCGTCTCTTGGTGTATCTATTGTATTTATCTTCACCTGCTGTTCCGCTATTTACACTAATCCCACGCAGACTTGAAAGTAACCATGATAAAAACAATAGCTACGCGCTAACCGACATCATCATGTGACATATTCTTTTCAGAACGTAGTCTTTCCTATAGATCTCTGGAATTCCCCGCGGTCTTGAGAAAGTTGACCTTCCTCTTCCAGTGACATTCTCAGACATTTTCCTGAATGTCTTTTGTCCAACAGCGTCCTGGGCTGCCTTTGCCCATGTTGCCTTCTATCATCTTCTCCAGTAATCTCTCTCTCTCCATGCCGTCGTCTCTTAATGTGACCAAAAAAACTAGTTTTTTTTCTTTAATATGGTGTTCAGAAGCCAGCCTTCCTGGACGTTAATTGTTCGTAACATCTGGTTTGTTTTCCTTGCTGTCCATGGTATTTTCAAAACTCTTCTATAACACTTTAATTCAAATGATGTTATTCTCTTGGCTACTGTTTTATTTAGTGTCCAATATGGTACTCAGCGCTAACCGACATGTCTTTATATTGTTGATGGTCACGGTGTGAGGAAGTTAAATTGAGAGAAAGAGAGAGAGAGAGGAGAGAGAGAGAGAGAGGTTCCGCTAGCAGTACTGACAGAAGAGGGAGGTCATGTAGTACAGTACTGGATTCACATGAATATTTATGACACACAAACCGGAGACATCCACCAAGACATGCGTTCTCAAGCACAGGAAGCTCAGTAACAAAAGCGGACGGGTTACCCATTTTACAGTTGACTATCATCAATAGGAACTATGTCAAGTTCACGGGGAAAACCCAAGTTTAGAATGAACTAGTTAAAAGAGCAGCTGTGAATGCAAGTCGTCGGGATCAGGACGTGACCCACGACAATATAGACCAACGAGCAGAATCAAAACAAGCCTTAACATATGATTATTTTCATTATTTTTGTGTTTACCGTTGGTCACCATGTACATACTGTGTCGTCTGGTAACGCTGACCAATACAATTCACGGAAATAATAGAAAATAATGACGTACGGAGGCTTGTTTTGATTGTCATGGTTGGTCTTCTATTGGTCAGGGTTAGTGTCAGAGACTCTCAACATAAAAATAATAGTCAGCCCTCGTTCTTACAGGGTAATGAGATCATTATTATAATTCCTACATTTCTGTTTCATCTTACAGGGTAATGAGATCATTATTATAATTCCAACACTTGTGTTTCATCTTACAGGGTAATGAGATCATTATTATAATTCCAACACTTGTGTTTCACTTTAATGACTCGAATAGAAAGCAAACAAGATTTCATTCGTCAGGTTATTTTTTATTATTGTCATGTTTTCGTTGGTCACTATTTATATAATTGGAGTCGCATGCCAATATATATATATATTGTGTGTTTCCAGTTGATTAGTAGGATTTAGTCCAGAGAACGGAACGCGTTGTCTCGTGGTCTACAGCTTAGTTGTGATACTTGTGACATTTTGTTCTGATACATCCGACATCAGCTTGGCTTCTGATTCACTTTGACTCTATGGGTGGGACAACCACCTCCATCCCATAACCACCTTAGTCGACCTTTACAGAATGCATGAAAAGTTTACAATGTTGCTATTCGTTGCCCCCCCCCCCCTTTATTCGGGTCGGGAAACACACGGGCGATTTATTAGTTACTTGTGTGTGGCTCACGAGACTGATCTGTGCGCCCCTCTACCCCTACCCAATTTCTTCTCCGTAGCACCCTTGCGTGTCTCTGTGACCTACAGAAAGATATAACCCAAGAAGAGAAGTGGTCTTAGTAACGAACAGTATAACGCTGAAGTCGGAGATATCCAAAAGAAGTTTGCATCTATCACGTTCCAGCTGTAAACCATGACAGAACGCACTCAATTATCCGGACTACACCATAGTACAAACACGCGGAGGCAGCATCACAAATATTGATTAGATAATAACACATAGAGACTGATCGGGAAAGAAAAACAACAAAGGTATACTATACTCTTACAATCGTACTTACTGTGGCATACCAGGAAATGAAGAGGCAGACAGACTGGCAAAGGATGGAGCAACACAGGAACAAAAAGACAAAGAAATCACCTACCAAGAAAAGAAGACCCTCATCAAAGCCATCAGGAAAGTCGGCCAACCGAAAGACAATTACCACTATCTCGACAGAGCAGAGCAGGTTATTATCTTCCGCCTCAGAACAGGACACAACAGATTAAATAGATTGGTCCCATCACCACTGTGCCCTTGTGGGCAGGCAGAACAGACCACTGAACATATCCTGCAAGACTGCAATACACTAAACCAGTAGGGAAGAACACTGGCCCACAGAGATGGATATCCACAGAAAGATTATGGGAGCACTGAGGAGCTTTCAAATACAGCAGCATTTATTAAGAAAACAGGACTTGCTGTGTAGACATGTCAAACTGCGAGCGAGAAGAAGAAGAAGACAATCGTACTTACGTATTACACATGTTTATATACGCAAGTAAGATTGTTGTTACGTTTCACGCAGTTACCTTGTATTGACTGTCGTATACTCTGACAAGAATCTTACAGTTCTGCTAGACCTGAGGGGACATGGAGCGGTAGAGTATGTGAACAGTAAAAGTGCAGAGATAGCCAAATTTTTTTAATCACCAAAAGCACACAGGCTAGGAAAACACACACATCAACGTTTTCAACTCAGATGTGTCAAACTGGAAGGGGGGGGGGGAGAGGAGAAGGGAGAGAGAAAGGAGAAATCAAACAACCAATATATTTTTGGTTACCTTTTGGTATATTTCAAGTAGAGTATCGTTTAAAATTGCCATCGACGTTATTTTTATATTTAACTATGACTTTTTTTTGTTTTGTATTTTAAAATCCAAGATAAAATTGAACATATCAGAGTGTAACAAGCTTACCTGTTGGTCTTGGCGTCATGCGGCGTCGTCGATGAAGGCGACGATGTAGTAGAGGTTGAAAGTGGAAGCTGGAGATTGGGTGGATCAAGTCTGAGGAGGAATCATATCAGTTAGAGTGCTATAACGGATGAGATAAGAAATATATGCTGAAATGTGCTGGCTGACTTTTCATGTGAAATGAAATATGTTCTATCCAGAAAAATATGAAAAATATTGTGCTAGTGGGCTGTTGTTATTCTGAGAAAGAGAGAGTTAAAGAGTCAGAGAGAGAAATTAAGTAAGAAAGAGTTATAAGAGAGAGAGAGAGAGAGAGAGAGTTTGAGAAAGTCAGAGAGAGAAAGTGAATCAGAGAGTTATAAAAATAGAGTCTGAGAAAATAGAATGAGAGAAAATGTAAGAGCGATGCAATAGAGATAAAGAGAGCCACAGAAAGAGAGAAAAAAAACAGAGTAAGAAAGGGGTAGAGAAATTGACAATAACGAGAGAAAAGAGAGAAAAAAGAAATAGAAAGTGGGAAAGACAGAGAGAAAGAAAAAGAGGCGGAGGAAAGAATGACAGATAGTCAGATAAAGAGATAGATGACAGAGAGAGGGAAAAAAGTCAGAAAGATAATATCAGAGAGATAGTCAGAGAAAGATACCACAGAAGAGAATATGAACAATAAAGAATGAAAAATAATGATGAGAAAGTGGATCTGTCGGTGAACATAGAATAAAAGAAACAAAATAAATACTCTAGCAGGCCAACAAGAACATCTCTCGCAGGCCTACAAGAACATCTCTCGCAGGCCGACAAGAACATCTCTCGCAGGCCGACAAGAACATCTCTCGCAGGCCGACAAGAACATCTCTCGCAGGCCGACAAGAACATCTCTCGCAGGCCGACAAGAACATCTCTCGCAGGCCGACAAGAACATCTCTCGCAGGCCGACAAGAACATCTCTCGCAGGCCGACAAGAACATCTCTCGCAGGCCGACAAGAACATCTCTCGCAGGCCGACAAGAACATCTCTCGCAGGCCGACAAGAACATCTCTCGCAGGCCGACAAGAACATCTCTCGCAGGCCGACAAGAACATCTCTCGCAGGCCGACAAGAACATCTCATGGCAGCGGTGAAACGTCACCAACTTGAGTGGTTTGATCATGTGATGGGACACTATTCCTTTTCCAAAAACTATCTTACAGGGAACAGTTGAGGGTGGAAGAAAATGATGGGATAAAGGAGAGTATGTATTGATAATATTACAGATAGGATTAAGATTCCACACACTTAAACAAGGAACTCAGACCAAGGAGGCATGCCATAATTTTTGTGTTGATGCTTCCAGAGCGGCAACCCCCTACGACCCTGAGTGTATGTTTCCAGAGCGACAACCCCCTACGACCCTGAGTGTATGTTTCCAGAGCGACAACCCCCTACGACCCTGAGTGTATGTTTTCAGAGCGACAACCCCCTACGACCCTGCGTGTATGTTTCCAGAGCGGCAACCCCCTACGACCCTGAGTGTATGTTTTCAGAGCGACAACCCCCTACGACTCTGAGTGTATGTTTCCAGAGCGGCAACCCCCTACGACTCTGAGTGTATGTTTCCAGAGCGACAACCCCCTACGACCCTGCGTGTATTGTTTCCAGAGCGACAACCCCCTACGACTCTGAGTGTTAATAGGTTTGATGATGATGATCATAACAAACTTCACGAAGTTAGTAGTTGACTTCTATACTTAGTTTAACACTAGTGGTGGACTGGAATGATGATGCAGTCCGGGAACCCAATCAAGGGGGGTCTAAAACTCGCATTGTATTATTGAAATATTGAAGTGGTCACGATATATGATTGTGAGATGTGGATAATGCATCCACAATATGGAAAAGCAGTCACGACATATGGTTGTGAGATGCGGATAGTCATCAGCAATGGAAAATAAAAATAATATTTCAAATAAAATGCTATAAAAAGCTATGACTATCATGGACAGAAACACGATCGAATAAATTAAGTCCCGTAGAGATAAGAACATAGATGGCTTCTCAAAACTATCAATAAAGAGCAAACAAACATACCCTGGGCATATACAAAACACAATGAGCTAGAAAGATTAATCATGGAGGGATAGTTTCCAGGTTAGAGAATAAGAGGCAGACTAAGACTGTGGTTGACAGGTGATCACACCTCGTGAATATGACACTGGAAGGGGCCGGGCTGCTTGCACAAAGGCTGGAGGCTTATATCGTGTTAGCAAGGGAAGGGGCCGGGCTGCTTGCACAAAGGCTGGAGGCTTAAATCGTGTTAGCAAGGATAACGTTCTGTGAAGGACACGTGACATAGAATAAGAATAAGCAAACACTTCCGTTCAAATATCGAAATACCTGACTGACGACCCACCATGGCTGTTCTCGGTATGACTGACGACCCACCATGGCTGTTCTCGGTATGACTGACGACCCACCATGGCTGTTCTCGGTATGACTGACGACCCACCATGGCTGTTCTCGGTATGACTGACGACCCACCATGGCTGTTCTCGGTATGACTGACGACCCACCATAGCTGTTCTCGGTGCCCAATCCACCAATGGTGATTACTCGTCTCTCTCACACACAATCAAACTTAAATATGATGTTCGTGAAGAGGGTCTTCGTTTTTACAAAGAGCTTGTCCAAGAGTAGCGTATGTACCGAAAAGAACACTGTATTTCTATAAACGTTTTTGTAGCACATTTGCAATGAATATTCTTCAGTTGTGTTGCATGTTGTATGCAGTTGTGTTGCATGTTATCTTCAGTTGTGTTGCATGTTGTATTCAGTTGTGTTGCATGTTGTATTCAGTTGTGTTGCATGTTATCTTTAGTTGTGTTGCATGTTGTATTCAGTTGTGTTGCATGTTGTATTCAGTTGTGTTGCATGTTATCTTTAGTTGTGTTGCATGTTGTATTCAGTTGTGTTGCATGTTATCTTTAGTTGTGTTGCATGTTGTATTCAGTTGTGTTGCATGTTGTATTCAGTTGTGTTGCATGTTGTATTCAGTTGTGTTGCATGTTATCTTTAGTTGTGTTGCATGTTGTATTCAGTTGTGTTGCATGTTGTATTCAGTTGTGTTGCATGTTATCTTTAGTTGTGTTGCATGTTGTATTCAGTTGTGTTGCATGTTATCTTTAGTTGTGTTGCATGTTGTATTCAGTTGTGTTGCATGTTATCTTTAGTTGTGTTGCATGTTGTATTCAGTTGTGTTGCATGTTGTATTCAGTTGTGTTGCATGTTGTATTCAGTTGTGTTGCATGTTGTATTCAGTTGTGTTGCATGTTATTTTCAGTTGTGTTGCATGTTGTATTCAGTTGTGTTGCATGTTGTATTCAAGTGTGTTGCATGTTGTATTCAGTTGTGTTGCATGTTGTATTCAGTTGTGTTGCATGTTGTATTCAGTTGTGTTGCATGTTGTATTCAGTTGTGTTGCATGTTACCTTTAGTTGTGTTGCATGTTACCTTTAGTTGTGTTGCATGTTATCTTTAGTTGTGTTGCATGTTGTATTCAGTTGTGTTGTACGTTATCTTCAGTTGTGTTGCATGTTGTATTCAGTTGTGTTGCATGTTGTATTCAGTTGTGTTGCATGTTGTCTTTAGTTGTGTTACATATTATCTTTAGTTGAGTTGCATGTTATCTCCAGCTGTGTTGCAAGTTATCTGTCACGTATACAAACTATATTTATCCATGGTTTGTGTGCTTCGTCAAAACACAACATCCATTATTTTTGATGGTATGAAATCTCTAACACAATATCCATTATTTTTGATGGTATGAAATCTTTAACACAATATCCATTATTTTTGATGGTATGAAATCTTTAACACAATATCCATTATTTTTGATGGTATGAAATCTTTAACACAATATCCATTATTTTTGATGGTATAAATCTTTAACACTATATCCATTATTTTTGATGGTATGAAATCTCTAACACAGTTTCCATTATTTTGTTTACGGTCAGCTATGATATCACCAAATTAGATTCATGTCCTCGGGCTGAAAATAGCGTATCCCAGCATGAGGTGTACAAATTAAACGGCCATTATTTCTGGTTGGTTATGCGTGTATTTTTCAGCTGTAATCTCCGGCGACGGTTCGTGTCATATTTAATGACTTCTTCTGTGTTCATTCTGAAACTTCTGCAGGATTTCTGTAGATTAGCAGAATATTGTCCAAAGAACGGATGGGCTTTGAAAAGGTTTACAGCTAAAGTGTGTCTTTCGTTGACACATCCGACTTCAGCGTGGCACTTAGACCCTCCATGGGATGGGACAGACAACTTTACCCCCCCCCTTCCAACCTATTTAGTCATTGTCAGGTAGATAACAGTCACTATTCCTTGCCTCTCCTTCGGACCTTGGCCACACAGGACCAAACTTTTCCGATAACAACCTCCTTAAACATTTCACAAAGGCCATACGCCACATTCCCACTTTAAGTCTCCTGTTTAACGCCATCCACACATTTTCAACACGTCGTAATTCCAGGTAACTACAGATCAAACTGGGCATGAGCTGTGGCATAGGTAAACGAAATGTTTTGTACCTTTCATCAGTACGATATTGTCATAAGGGCATAATCAAATTAAAATGTGGTTACAAAAATAATCGTATTTGGAATAATAATCATTTTTTCTTGTGTTTTCTTTTGATATATTGTGAGACATGATTACATTTTTAACTGAAAAACAATTGTACTTTTAATGCACAAAATTCAATAATCACATCGAGCTCCCCTGAGATAATTTCACGCTCCCTTCAATTTTGGAACCATTGACGTAGAGCCACAAGCAATGAAAATGTGTGCAGGAACTTTGTAGTCACCCGATATTACGTGCTTCCCTATCAGACCTTGATAAGACTCGGGCTAAGGATTACTTGAAGGGTATCATACATTGCACTGAAGATCGAATCTCATGACTGGCAGCAAAAATAATTCAGAAGACATATATGTCAAAGTTCATGAGCGGCTTATATTTATTTTAACATGAAAAATAAAATATACACCACAACAAACTTGAAGTAAATAACTTCCTTTCGCTGCAGGAATCGCAAATCTCACATCACAGAAAGGTGAAACAGTATCGCAGATTCTATGAGAACATTGGAGACAGTACTACCTTTTTCTATCGTCGATGTAGTTTTCAATTATTTCTATCTTTTCATACAGTTATATCGTTTCGAAATTCTGCTCTATCCACATGTGTCATTTCTTTCTGTTTAATCAACTGTTTTTGCTATCCATTAGAACCAAACAGTGAAGTCTATAATCATCTACATACATAGGAAAAATATATATTTCTATCTGTTCATACCGTAATATCGTTTCACAAGGCTCTATCCATTTCTGCGTGTTTACTCACTTATTTTTAATTAATCTAATATAATCAAAATGTGAAGTCTAGAATTCAGAATGTTGACTAGATACACAAACATGCCGGTGGAAGTTATTCACATTTTTGTCGAGATGTTAAAAACTAAAAATATGTGTGAACTTGCTGACGTGCGCCTACTTGTGATGAGAGATTTCTCGCGGTGCCACTAGCAACAATTCGATTCGATTGTTTCTTGATAACACCGTTGTGTGGATATCATCAAAATGTAGCAGCAGCGGCAGTGGCATGCGGAGATGTGTCACTGACACCGAAATCTCTGGGGAGAAACATGGACAGTCACTCAGCTATTGGCTGGTTTTTGTCAGAACAAACTGGCAATAATGGCCCCCCAAATCGACTTTGTTAAAAACAATTCTACAATAATCACGTTGATGTGGCTGATGATGACGCAAGCTGATCGGTGCTTGCAGCTGGTTAGAGGGTTGTGCTTTGTCGTTTAAAATACCACATGACAACAGCTTTGATTTATTTATTTTTAATTCTTTTTTTTTGGGGGGGTTGGGGAGGGGACTGAGTTAATGTTTATGCTAGTCGAGATGTTGTTCTCATACATTGTCATGTATCGATAAATCTGAAAGTATTGTAATCTTATATTAGTCGACCAAGTTATTGTCTAGTGGTATAACTGTCTAGTGGTATAACTGTCTAGTGTTATAACTATCTAGTGCGACACCCTCCAGGCAATAGATCAGACGTTCTCAAATTAATGCTCTAATAAGGATAATAAGGCTAATGAACCTGAAGACCACCCAACTGTCTACTCTAGAAGATGGAACACCACCTCAACCCCTGACCTAGCCTTTGCAACAGACGCTTTAGCGAAAATAATATACAGGGAAGTGCTGGAGCAGCTTGGTGGAAGTGACCATCGCCCCATAAAACTCACCATTGACATTAACCATACCCCTGCTGGCCCCACAATCACACCCAGATGGAACTTCAAGAAAGCAAACTGGAGTAAGTTTGCTGACCTGACAGACAAATTCACAAAAACCATAAATCCAAGGATTACAAATGTGAACAAAACTGCACAACTCCTGGCTTCTGCACTTCTTCAAGCAGTCAAGCTAACCATACCAAGAGGTGCTAGGAAAAATTACACACCGTACTGGTCTGACGAACTCGATGAGTTGGAGAAAGAAGTGTCAAAGGCCAGAGACACAGCAGAAAAAGCCCATCCACAGAAAACAACATATCACTAAAAGCTGCTGTAGCCAAACTAAGAAAAACGACAATTACAAACACAAGGAAAAGCTGGCATGAAAAAACAGAAAATTTAAACTTCGAAAAAAGAGAAAAAGGGAAGTAAACTATGGAATATTAAAAAATGCTCAACAACGAAGATAACAAAACAGCACCAGTAGCTATAGAGAATGGTGGAGATGTACTCACAGGAAAGAAGGCTGCAAATCACCTTATACAGCATTACCAAAGTACTGCCTGCCACAAAGTCGATGAAAATAGGAGAAGAGAAGTAAGAAAAGAACTACGGAATATCGAAAAAGAGATCAGCAAAGATAAACAAGATGTCATGAATATTCCATTCATGATCAATGAACTAAATGAAGAACTAGCAGTATTAAAACTTAGGAAATCACCTGGCCCAGATGACATACCAAATGAACTGCTAATTCACATCGGACCATCAGCAAAAAAGAAATTAATAAAAATTTTTAACAACTGTTGGGATAGAGGTCTAGTGCCACAGGTGTGGAAAACCGCCATAATGATACCCATCCACAAGAAAGGCAAACCAAAAAACAAGGCGGACAGCTATCGCCCAATAAGTCTGACCAGCTGTGTTTGCAAACTAATGTAGCGCCTGGTAAACAAAAGAATGATGTGGTTCCTAGAAAAAAATAAAATCCTGCTAAATCAGCAAGCTGGCTTCAGAAAGGTAAGATCAACCGAAGACCAGATTACACTAATTGCCCAGGAAGTAGAGGATGCTTTCCAGGAAAAAAAATCAGACGTCAGTGGTGTGGGTAGATATGGAAAAAGCCTTTGATTATGTGTGGAAAGATGGACTCCTCCTTAAACTACAACAAAACAAAGTGACAGGGCGCATGTATTACTGGATAAAACACTACCTGCACAACCGTAAAGCAGCAGTGAAGCTTGAAATGAAGCACAGCAGAAAGAAACTCTTTAAGCATGGAGTACCACAGAGATTTGTTCTATCCCCCAATCTATTCCTTATATTCATGAATGACATTGACCAAATTCTCTCGCGTAAAGTAAATGCTGCAATGTATGCAGACGATCTGGCGATATAGTGCAGTGAAGAGAGCGTAGGCACAACAAAAATAAGGTTACAGGATCCTATGGGCAATTTGGCCAAGTGGACAGACCAACGGGCCATGTCTATCAATGCCCAAAAAACTAATTATACCATCTTCAGCATGTCCACCAAACCACAGAAAATCCTACTAACCATAAAAGGTCAAACATTGCCTAAAGATGAGACACCCACATACCTTGGATTCACTTTTGATCCAAGACTTACATGGAAACAGCACATAGACAAGTGCCAAACAAAAGGTACAATGAGGACAGCACTCCTTAAAAAATTGGCTGGAACAGATTGGGGTGCAAATGGAAAAATTCTAAGTAGAGCATATACAGGTTACGTAAGACCAGTTTTGGAATATGGAATGTCAGCATGGGGGACTGCAGCCAAGAGTAACACTCAAAAGATCTCAAAGCTACAAAACCGCAATCTCAGAATTATAACAGGAGGTATGAATACTACCCCAATCACAGAAATGGAAACATGCACAGGTTTGCCATAAATAGAAGAAAGAAGAAATGAAAAAAATACTCACACAGTATGCAAAGTTCAAATGTTTGGAGAGTCATCAAATGAACCAAAGACTAAGCAGACCTACAAGAGAGCGACTCAAAAGAGGTAGCTTTCTACACTCCGCTAAACAGCTCCAGAAATCACTCACAGATACAGACCTACAAAACCTAAAACCACTAAACACCTTTAACACATACCCAACATCGGACAGGAAAAACTTCCCAAGAATTATGGACAGTATACCAAGCATTATTTCGAAAACAGAAACTACTATACAAGTACTAAAGGAGACAACTAAGAATCACATACAGAAAGCATATCCAAAGGATATATGGACACATGTACATACAGATGGATCAGCGAAAGAGGCAGTATTAGATGGAGGATCAGGAATATATATAGTAACACCAGATGGAAAAGAAATAGAGAAATCCATACCCACAGGCAAACATTCCACAAATTTCAAAGCAGAAATGGAAGCCATAATAGAGGCAGCCAAAATGCTCATGAATTGCTTGCCGAGTCCCTACAGACATGTAGTATTTCTAAAGGATGCAAAGTCAGTATTGCAGGCATTGAAAGATCCAAAGAACACGAGCATGAATGAACTTACGGCCTGCTTACTACACCTCAGCAGTACTATCAAAGAAACAGTATTGCAGTGGATCCCAGGTCACTGTGGCATACCTGGAAATGAAAAAGCTGATCTCATGGCAAGGAAAGGGGGATCACTGGAACAAATAGAAAATGATAATACGTACTATGAATGTAAGACCATGTTAAAAGCAGAATATAAGAAAAAGTGGAAGCAAATGCACCCAACTGCAGAACCAAATGACCCCTACCATCAAATGTCACGCAAGGAACAAACCATCATCTTCAGACTACGAACTGGTCACAACAGACTGAGAAGTCACATGTTCCGAAAGCTGAAGATTGGTGAGACAGACCTGTGCAACTGTGGACTGAGCCCAGAGACTGCAGAACACATTCTTCATGCCTGTCAACTCTACCAAGAAGAAAGGGAGAAAATTTGGCCTACTGAGACGGCACTGCTTCCAGACTTGAGGGGTTCCATGGATGACCTGAAGCGAATCACACAATTTATTGAAGCTATTGGTGCTGTAACCTGATAACCTTATGAAGGCGCAGGCACGCTGGGCAGGCCATCTTGTGCATATGGAGAACTCGCGTTGCCAAAACAAATATATTATGAAGAACTCAAGGCAGGATTTCGAAAAGCTGGTGGACAGAAAAAGCGTTTCAAAGACACGCTCAAGTCATCCTTGAAACATCTTAACATTGACGTAGGCGCTTGGGAGAGCCTCGCTCAGGATAGAACAGCATGGCGTTACAGCATTAGAACGGGAGCACTAGCGGCGGAAGAATTCAGACAAGAAACTGCAAGACAGAAGCGGACACGTAGAAAAGAAAAAACATCTCAACCTCACACAGATACCTTCTATTGTTGTCAATTCTGTAAAAGAACATTTTGTGGGCGCATTGGACTTGCTAGTCATTTAAAACGCACTATTAACTTTTATTTTTATTATTTATTGTTATTATTATTATGGTTGAGTTTTTGGTCATCGTCGATCACGACGGACGAACATCATCATCAACCTGATATCTGACTGAAGCTATTGGTGCTGTAACCTGATATCTGACTGAAGCTATTGGCGCTGTAACCTGATATCTGACTGAATCTATTGGCGCTGTAACCTGATATCTGACTGAAGCTATTGGTGCTGTAACCTGATATCTGACTGAAGCTATTGGTGCTGTAACCTGATATCTGACTGAAGCTATTGGTGCTGTAACCTTATATCTGACTGAAGCTATTGGTGCTGTAACCTTATATCTGACTGAAGCTATTGGTGCTGTAACCTGATATCTGACTGAAGCTATTGGTGCTGTAACTTGATATCTGACTGAAGCTATTGGTGCTGTAACCTGATATCTGACTGAAGCTATTGGTGCTGTAACCTGATATCTGACTGAAGCTATTGGCGCTGTAACCTGATATCTGACTGAAGCTATTGGCGCTGTAACCTGATATCTGACTGAAGCTATTGGCGCTGTAACCTGATATCTGACTGAAGCTATTGGCGCTGTAACCTGATATCTGACTGAAGCTATTGGCGCTGTAACCTGATATCTGACTGAAGCTATTGGCGCTGTAACCTGATATCTGACTGAAGCTATTGGTGCTGTAACCTGATATCTGACTGAAGCTATTGGCGCTGCAACCTGATATCTGACTGAAGCTATTGGCGCTGTAATCTGATATCTGACTGAAGCTATTGGCGCTGTAACCTGATATCTGACTGAAGCTATTGGCGCTGTAACCTGATATCTGACTGAAGCTATTGGCGCTGTAACCTGATATCTGACTGAAGCTATTGGTGCTGTAACCTGATATCTGACTGAAGCTATTGGTGCTGTAACCTGATATCTGACTGAAGCTATTGGTGCTGTAACCTGATATCTGACTGAAGCTATTGGCGCTGTAACCTGATATCTGAATGAAGCTATTGGTGCTGTAACCTGATATCTGACTTAAGCTATTGGTGCTGTAACCTGATATCTGACTGAAGCTATTGGTGCCGTAACCTGATATCTGACTGAAGCTATTGGCGCTGTAACCTGATATCTGAATGAAGCTATTGGCGCTGTAACCTGATATCTGACTGAAGCTATTGGCGCTGTAACCTGATATCTGACTGAAGCTATTGGCGCTGTAACCTGATATCTGACTGAAGCTATTGGCGCTGTAACCTGATATCTTACTGAAGCTATTGGTGCTGTAACCTGATATCTGACTGAAGCTATTGGTGCTGTAACCTGATATCTGACTGAAGCTATTGGTGCTGTAACCTGATATCTGACTGAAGCTATTGGCGCTGTAACCTGATATCTGAATGAAGCTATTGGCGCTGTAACCTGACATCTGACTGAAGCTATTGGTGCTGTAACCTGATATCTGACTTAAGCTATTGGTGCTGTAACCTGATATCTGACTGAAGCTATTGGTGCCGTAACCTGATATCTGACTGAAGCTATTGGCGCTGTAACCTGATATCTGAATGAAGCTATTGGCGCTGTAACCTGATATCTGACTGAAGCTATTGGCGCTGTAACCTGATATCTGACTGAAGAACGATGAAGAAGAAGAAGCCTATATATTATTCAAAAAGACACACACAATTATTTCAAACGTATACCAACATTGTATTTTATGGAATTTATGTTTCAACTCTGGCAGGAAGAAACTTTCAGACTTTCACTAAAGCAAACCTGTCTCCAGTCAATCCTAATGGTCCAGTGACGATGCTGGTTCGTCCACTTCAGTCGGTTCTGGTGATGACGGTCCGTAAGAACAGAACCTCTGTGGGGTATTTTATTCTAGCCCAAAGGCCAGCGTCGGGCAGCCGATTCCTGACTTTTTAATCTTAAATTAGACGAGCTGCTGGCATTGACATGACTGTGGAGAAAGAATATGCAAATCGATTCCTGGGGTGACGCAGTCATATGAAGCGGTGGTCGCCAATAGTTATGACTCTGGGCCTTCCACTGCGCATCTGTCTGACACTGAGCGAATTTGTTGAAATCGCCTCCAACTAATGGTGCTTCTAACCACATTAAATTGTCTGGCCACTACACTTTGTGATTGTCCAGTCTGTAAGCTTTCAATGATGATGTATCGTTGTCCTGTAGTGAGATGAGCCATACTTGCCCATTGAATTTTCAACTGAATTTATTCGAGGACCATCAATCTTTTATAGACATTCAATAATATGTTCAGAGAGTTTTGTGAAAAATGTTTTGACCTTGACCTCTTTCATGACCTAACGAATCACTAGGTGAGTCCAATTCAGGCAACCACGAGAAGTCAAAGACCAGATGGACACAGTCGATAGGTTGAACGATGCCCAATCAGCAAATATCTTTTATAAAAGTAACTCCAAAAACTGTTGACAAATATATA